>JAABKJ010000446.1:0-50083 GCA_011634705.1 Andricus grossulariae | reverse complement strand
TTTAGAAAATATGTAGACAGAAGTATTGTAAGAAATGGAAGTCATGTAAACCCTTAGGGGACACATTATGAATAAAGGAGGAAACGTCTTCGCAGATTTAGCTAATGTGGGAAGCAATCTTTCTGTTAGGATATCTAGTAAAATATCAAGATCTTGTTTATACAACTTTTGGCACCACTCGCGAAATTTTTCTATTTTTGGAGGGAGACTGTATTCGGGAATATTCGGTTCTTCTTCCAAATTTTCAAAATCATCCTCTTTTGAAGAACCTTCAGAGGATTCGCCTTGCATTTCATAGTAATTTATAAGAATGTCTTCATCCTCATTATTTTCAATATCGTAATTTTCCTGTTCAACACGATCGTCTTCTGCGGGAATTTCGTCTCTTGAATTAGCAGATGAATTTTGTCCCAATCCTTCGATGAAAACAGCAGCGCTTTCTTCTTCATTGTTACCTGTAATTATTAAATTGATATCTTCGTCAAGGATTTCGGAATTTGAAATTATATAAAAATAGCTATAAATTGAATTACAAATATTAAATGTTTGAAAAACAATTCAGTTTGAAGATTTTGGATTAAGACCCTTAACTTCAAGTCATTTTTTACGATCTGTCTACCGTTACGGAATTTTCGTAATCACTTTTCTAGTTTACGGAAAATTCCGTAATAGTAGTCAGTACCATTCTTTTATTGTACTCATCAAATATTGATAGGTCTTGCCGGACGGCTTGATAGAAAAATCAATGATCAGAACATTAATCCACTATCCTCTTCATTTTCCCTACCTCTAATATAATTTAACTTAAGGCAGGTTAATTGAAAAATGGGGTTGCTACAAAATACCAATTTCAAAATTCCGTAACTTTCCCTGACTTTTTCCTGACCAATTATTCAATTTCTCTTATTATTAAAAAATTTTCTTCCAGGTTGAATTTGTAACCAAAGGAATTAGTCTTTAACCAAATAGATAAATTTTCAGCCTATAAGATTAATTTTCTACTAGAAAATAAATTTTTAACAAAGTTTGAATTTTTCGACTGAATAAATGAATTTTCAACTAAAATTAGCAGTCTTGAACCAAAAAACTTAATTTTTTACCAAGAAGATTAATTTTCTACCTAAAAAGATGTAAGCTGTACATATTAGGGCCCCCGTAAAAATAGGACCAAACGAGCAGACCCGCTGATGAGCCTCAGCATTTAGGCGCTCTCAAAACGCGCAGTCACGATCTTCCGAGCCACGAAATTTCCGCGGAGGGTGGAGTCTTTAAAAAGGGGATGCCGAGCGCGAAAGCAGTATTAGGGAGCTCGGGGGCGATGTCGCAGGATCTAGAGTACCTTGAGGCGGGCCAAGGAGTTTACTCTGGCAACCGGGTCTCGATCACTCTTTCTTATTATCTAGGCGAACAGGCTAGAGAATTTATTTTCGACACCGAGTACGAGGGTAGTAAGGGTGCCCTGTGAGTTCACGCTCGAGGATTTGAGTCTTAGACAGAGAGATGCATTTTTTGTGACATCTTCAAGAATTTCTAAAAGACTGGTACCTCTAAATTTTCTGAGTCACAAATTCTTTCTGACTTAGAATAATTTAGTGTGTTTGGAAATTACAGAGCAAACAGGATAGAGAATTCATTCTCGACCCCGAGTCCGTCAAAATTTCTAAGTTCTTCTTCTGGAAAACTCTATGAATTGATGATTTAGGCTAGGTACAGAGATACCGAATAAAAAGAGATTTTAAACCGATATATTCGAATATTCGATGAAATAAAAAGATGGGTGGAGTTAGAAACTAGCATTTTTCTACTAGATAGGATATTCCTAGAATCTTTGTGTTCATATCTACATATTTTGTGTTTAAAATAAAAATATAGTGGTGCAGACATCACCAATTTATTGGAATTAAATAATTTGAAATATGTGTTTCTACCTCTATAAGGAGAAGAAAGAGATAGAAAAGGATATGTACTTATAAATGATACAATAAATCGTGCGTGAATTTTAAATACAGAAAACGAATCTTTATTTCACCTCCCGAGGTTACCTGTCTAAGGTTACCTTAGATTGTTTGGCAAAAAATAATTCAAAAAAATTCAAATTCAACCTCCAAATAGCACAAAAACTGTGCCTCAGGGCATGTTGAAGTTGGATACATTTTTATTAGAAGAAAAAAAGAAGACGTTTAGAAAGGAGTAAGAAGAAGAAAGAAGATTATTTTATCGGTTTAAAAAGAAGAAAAATTAAAATGGTTCGTCCTAGGCTTAGGAAATCAGCAAATGATAGCATGGAAGGAGTGGAAGAAGAAGTCCAAGAAACTTTAAATAAAAGACATAAAGGGACTCAAAGCACTGCAATAACAATAGATGCCATTGTAGAACTATTGAAAAACATGGAGGAGAGAATTAACAACAAAATTCTCAAAGAAAATGAAACAAGGGACCAGAAAGAAGCTGAGAGAGAGGCGGCACAGCGAGAGAAAATCAGCCACATGGAAGCAGAGATGGATAGAATCTCACAGAGGACACAAAATATGCTACAAGAATGGGAACCGAGGACAGCGGAGCACAACCTGCCACACAGCCAACGACGTGTGTCAAGCAGCCCAAGATGCCTTGAGAGGGAGGAGCCGCATTGGAGGACCCATATCCAGTACATCCTACCAGAATTTAGAGGAGAGAAAAATCCTATCAGCTATCTCAACCAAATGCGACAGCACTGGAAGGCAGTACTACCTGCAGATAATGAGGTACACTACCTCATAGAGAGATCACTATCTGGATCAGCGCTAAACTGGTGGCAGATTGTGAAGCACGAAGTACGAGATCTTTACACTTTTGAGCGTAAATTTCTAAAGCGTTACTGGGGAGAACAAGTGCAGCATGAAATCAAGAAAAAAATAGAGTTCGGCTGCTTTGTACCCAACAAGGACACGTCAAGGACAGAATATGCAATAGAAATGTACACAGAAGCTAAAGAGCTCACGCCATCCCTAACAGAGAAAGAAACTATATTAAAACTTTCGAGACATTTTAATGAAGATATAAAATACGCTATAATTGGTAGAGGCATAAACAAAATTGGATAACTTGTAGAACTACTAGAAACATTTAACAAAATTGGGCATGTAAATACAGCGAAAGCAGAAAATAAAGAGATAAAAACATAAGAAAGTGGAGGACAGTACTATGGTTACCTTAGAATCAACAGAATTACATCACAAAATAAATTATTAACAAAGCGAAATAAGCTTTCAAAGACTAGTCACAATAAAAAAAAAATGAATTTCTAAACATGAAGAACGAATTTTCAAAAAATAGTACAATTTTCAACCAAACAAATGAATTGTCAACCAAAATCATATAATTTTCACCAAGATTAATAGTCTGCTACAAGAGGCGATTTTTTAATAATTTTTAATTTCCAGTTGAAAAGAATAATTTTTAATAAATAAAAACAAAGAATTTTCAATCAAATATTTAAATTTTGAACTAAAGAAATTAATGTTATGCTATAAAGTTTGAACCTTTAATAAAAAATAAATAAATTTTGCACCAAATAGTTGAATTTTAGACCACGAACATGAATATTCACCGATAAAGACAACGATTTTCAACCAGTTAAAAACGAGTTAAGAAACTTCGAATCATCAACCAAAATAAATGAATTTTTAACAAAGCAGTTCGACTTTCAACTAAGTGTAGTTGAATTTTCAACAGAAAATGTAAACATAAAATTTCTATGACAAAAAAGATGCAATATTACACAAACAAGGTAGATTTTTTGTACGTGAAGAAAAAAATTGCATCCAAAATGTGGAATTTTCAACTCAAAAAGACGAATTTTTAACAAAAAAATTTCCTAAGTTTATAAATCATAGGATTCGATGTTTTCCTTTATTTTTAAATATCAGTAAAATTAAATTTCAGTTCTCGGTCATGAAAAATCAGGACGTGGCACCAAAAATCGGAAAATTAGGATGTCTGGTCATCTTAAATATTGGAATTAGATTTTTTTTCTGCTCAGACATTTTTTTTTTTGTTTAAATACAAGTAAGGTCACAGAACGGAAAAATGACTGAATTCGTAGATATAATAGATGCTTTTCTGCAAAAAAAAAGTATTTCAGTTGACATTTTTCCCTCTGCACGTTCATACTTCTATTTCTATATAATCAATTGTTACCTCAAAATTTTTCGACTCCCTCTACATATAATTCTAACTAACAGATTTCCTTGCATATAACGCTACTAATACAGAAAAACTAAAATTTTATTTAAAATTGATTGTCACGAATTTCAAGTATATATAATTAAAAATTCTAACCTCAAAATATCTTTTATTCATCCAAACCAGCCTTAAAAATTAATGTTATTCTATAACATACGGTCAAAGATGCCCACGTATTTAGACAAATCTAAGCTGCTCCAAAATGAAGAATTCACAAATGGAAAAAATCTAGTATATCCTGGTACGTTTTATTGTCCAGCTAGTATCTATTATTATCTACTATTAAATTATCAATTATTGACTCATACATTCATTTTTTTTTGCAAAAATATTTTCAAAACGTTGCAACTCTTATTTAAGATGAAGGAAGTCGAACGATTGCAAGAATCTTATAATACAGTCTAGACGTAAAAGGACTTAGAATTCCATCTTATCTAGAAAATAGACATTTTTTGTAATGTTTAAACATTTAATTGCATATAAAATATGAAACATGTTACATTTCCATCAAATTATTAAAAAAATCTCTGAATATATCGTATATGATACTGTTAATTATAGATAATTTTACTAATTAACATCAGAATTGCTAATAATGTTCGATTTAGAGCATTCTGAACCATCCATAACATCACTTTGATGACTGTGAGCCTCATCTTCCTCAGTGATACTTCCTTCGTTCCATTCTTCGATTTTCAATTTTTGATTCAGTCGAAATTTTTTGGTTCTCATTCATCCTTGATCTTGAAGTCTTCGCATTCTCTCCATTGTTGATCAACTTTATAAATAACAATTTACATAGAATTCGTAGAGCCTATATATAGGTATAGGGAACCTACGTATATCGCACGCATGCGCAGCTGTTTGTCAATTGGACTTCACATTTTTTGGAGGGCGATTGTCTGTTTTTCAAACGTGCCGTAAAAACTCTTACAATTTTATTTTCAACTGTGTTTTTTAATACCTATATCATAAATATCATGATTTTTTGTTTAGGTGAGAATTGCAAATATTTCAGTAAGAAGGGCCATACTGGCTAACACCCGAACCATTCCTGACTAGAATTTCTGGGTTCTTTTATTCAAATCAGGGCCCAACTAAAACCTGGCTAAAATATAAGATTGGGGCCTAACTAGGCGTACATAGATTTTCTAGTCACAAATAATGGAAAATCCTAACAGCGCCTTAAAGGGGCCTGACTAGAACTTTCTAGTCCAGTTCTTCTAGCAAGGATCTGACCACCGCCCTATTTGACATGGGGACATATGGGGTGATTTCTACATGGGAAGGAGTTCTGAGACTGCAATTAGCAGGGCCTTGATCGATATGGTAATGGAATCAAATTTCATTGTATTCAAGGCCAATTAATTTTCGAATAAAAATACCTTATTTGAAGATACTTTCTTCCATACTAGAAGGTGGTTTCGGATTATTTTTGGTATAACTAGGATATTTTCATTAATCATGTTTTTTAATTCTTTAACATCTTCTGAATCGACTTTTCTTAAACTCACATTGGGACATCTCTATTTCAATAATTTTACATATTTATCAACTGTCTCAACATTACTTCGGTAGGATACGCAGAAATCTGCTGTTCTTTTAAAGACTTTTACAACTCGGTCCATCAAACCGTTTCTGTGATAAGTATCCGTGAAATTTCAGACACATCTTTTGACGTTCGGACAAAGCCCAGGAAGTAGATTACGCCTCAGAAAGACATTGTAGCGGTTACCGTATTGAGATGTTAGTCCATCAGAGGCAAGTTCAGCGTATCTAGTTTTTGGTTGACTCTAATTTCCAAAAGTACAGACTTCAAGTGAATCTACATTGTAGGAGCACCGTGTTCAAAACTTTTTGACACAGTTACGAAAGATTTCACAACCACTGTCTCATGCAGAACGACATATTTAACTTCCGTGTGCAAAGTAAACTGATTTCTTGTTGTATGAACGTGCATTCCTTACACCTGTTTGTTTTCTTTCCTTTGACTTCTCGTCCTTCTATCATCAGAGATACAGATTCTTTTTTCTGACCATTCAGGAATATTGTTTTTATAGCTCTTGTCCATGGATAATATGCTAGAGTTTTTTTCTCACAAATTATCATTGAATAGCAACACCATTCTTTCGGCACACTTTGGACAGAATCCAAACATAGATTCCTGACTTTTTGTATCGCAACATACTGAAGTGCATATTACTTATACATTCGTTGATGAGATTATCTAATTGCTGTGATCTTTCTTACCCGAGCACATTCGAATGTTTTCATCATCTTTTAGAAATTGCGTAACTTTTTCTTTCTCCCTGACCCTCAGGTATAAGGTTTATTTAGCTTTATTTCATCATTCTTCTTCAGTCTGTACATGTTTATGTATCTCTGTTTGGTTGAGAATTCTATACTTCCTAAAGTATTCATTTCTCAGTAATTTTACAACTTCTTGTCTTCTTTAATACTATATGGCTGTTTATTTAGATTTCGCATCTCCTCTCTGCAATCACAAGACCACATATTTTATATTTACATTTCTTTTATCAATGGATATTTCGTTCAATTCACTTAAATCAAATTAAGGCTTATGAATTCCAGTAGATTTGTGATAAATATACGTGAGGTATATTTTAAAACACATTTATTGACCAATGATTTGTCAGAATGGCAAAATTATAACCTAAATAGTTTTAATGAAACGCTTTTCAGTTGATTTTTACGCCAACACGTATTTTTAAGAGAATAATGATGACAATTCAATCGTGCAACTTTGACAATCTGAACGAGACGACTGGAGCTGAACTCTAAATATATAACGGAATACGTAACCTGAACAAAATTGCAACAGATGTACCAAGTGTGAAATAGTGAAACATCAAATTTCGAAGATATTAAAAAAAAATGTAGAGTAGACGTAAAAATCTTAAAAAATTGTATAACATTTTTTTCACACTTCTTTTTTCAGTGCATCCACGTTTCCAATTTTCTTTTCATTTTATGAGAAATCATCAAAGAAGTGTTACTTACCTGAGTAAAACTAACTTGACTTGGCTTGAAGTTGAACTCGAAACATAAACAATATTATCCCAAAAGGCTCCCAAGGCCTCCGAGGGTCATCACTAATCCGCTTACAATTTTAAATAATATTGATATTATTAATGTGGCTAAACATTGCCAATCAAAAAATATAACTGTTGTTCATTAATTTGTTCATAAAGTAATAAACAATTTTTTTATGCAACTAGACAGCGTTAGGTAAAATTACTTCCGTCACGGGGAATCGACCCCTTGGCCAATGACGTGAAGCCCAATGCGCTAATAACGCAATCGGTGATGAGCTACATACAGTCACCCGATGACCTCACTGTCTCACAGCTACCACCCTAAGTCAACCTTCAGGTGAAAAGGGGACAACCATGTGACGTGTAACATGTACCACGTTACAATAGCTTGAGCATAGCTTGGTAAGTTTTCAAATCTTGAAAAAATGGTAATCTGGATAATTTAAAAAAGTGTCAGTTTGGTTATAAAATGAAAAATTACCCTTTGTTAAAAATCCAAACACACGCGTCTTTCATTAATTTGAGAACCTATCATTTGAAGGGCAAAAAACGTATAAATCGAATGAATAGTGTAGGCTACAAATTTATTTGACTAGACAACAGTTTTTGCTCTATAGTGCTTTTCTCTCAATTAGAACCTCATAATTATCATTATCACTGTTGTCAACGAATCACATATCGGATAGGTTCCGCCTCTTTCTCATGTAGAAATATTTCGAATACTTTATTTTCAGATGATATCTAATTTTAAAGGCCTTGTTTGATTAGTTCGACTTACAACGCTTACAAACTGAAATTAGTTGGACCTGAAATTCTTCAATTGCGAACAAGTAGATTGATGCCACCAATTTTAATTGTTGTGATTTATTGTCAAATAATTATGGTTGAATATATATATACACTATTTGCCTCATAAAATTACTTTAGTTGAAAGTATACTCATTCTGAATAGCAAGAATTGATTACATAGTATTCTGTCATGTCCAGGCGTAACACCAGAAACGATTATTTATTGATTGTCCTTTTGTTAGCTTCTAATAAATACGTTCAACCGAGCCGCTTTGCATGTTTATTTTCACCCGCTTCAATTACAATATTGTTGTATATATTCCACGAAGCATTGTATTATTACTTTCCAATATTGCCATGATGTCACCAGTGGGCATTGATAAAACAAGTCGCTCTCCGGTTGGCAAAGATGCAAGGGCATTAGGTCCTACTTTAAAAAAAAGTAGTTTATGGGCAGGAAGAGTGTATCTACGAATTTCGTATACACAGTGCGGATCGATGTGGGGAATCAGCCGAAGAAATCTAATTTCTTTAGGATTAGGTCCAAGTATGTGTGAAGAACGATGCATGACAGGAGGAGACCTTGACCTGACACTAGTAGACCTGGACCTGACACGAGGAGACCTGGACCTAACACGAGGAGACCTGGACCTGACACGAGGAGGAGGCTCGGCACAAGAAGTAGACCTGTCAGGTGAACGATTTCTGTCGGCCTTAGAACCATTTCTGTCAGCAGGAGAAAGATTTCTGTCAGCAGGAGAAAGTATTCTGTCAGCAAAATAAGAAGTGCTGGAACGAGGGAATCCGGGAAGAGGTTCGCCATTAGGTAAACAATCAAACTGTAAACTCAACTCTGCAACAAGAAACAGAGTATTATTTTTCCTTTCAGGATACAATCGTATATTGGTGATCAACTATGTGCAAATCGCAAATGCAAAACTAACGGATGTGTATTTTGCATGTAAGTAGATAGGCTACGCGTAAACAGTGAAAGTATTTATATTTGAAGAAATATTTGCATTCTTAGATAAAGGGGTTGTTGATATAGGCGCACATAACCTTCTTTATCCAGTTAATGTTTTTAGTTAAAAATTATAAAAAAAGTAAAGAAAATTATGAAAGATTCTGCTGCGTAGTGTACTGTAAAAAATACAGAAAAATTCTCCTAAAATATCGTTGACTATTAACTAGAAAGATTTTGGTCAAATGATATATTGAAGGTTTTTGTATGCTCTACCAATCGAGCACTCTGAAACTTGTACCTACCTCTTCACCGGAAGCAACAATCTAGGCAAACGTGTTAAGAAATAGTTCTAATTTTCACTTTGTTGTTAATAAGCAATATACACACCGGCATGGTAGAGCCTAAGGTTGCAGTATATCATCAGAGCCTCCACCCATAGATTTAAAACAAAAAAAATGCTCTATATATTTTCTTCAAACAGAAGCCTTAACTCTACTGGACGATTAGTCGTGTTTAAAAATGTTTTTATATATGGCTCATTAGAGTTGTTTTCTATTTCGTTTCAACAAACAGAATTAATAGACCATTTTTTTCTGAAAATTCAATTAAATCGAAACCCAGTATCCAAGATAATTATAATGAATAAGAGGCAACTATAGCTTTTTAACTCTTCGTTTTTACTATCTTTAAATTCGAGTTAGGGAATAGTTAAAATAGTGTACTCATAGGACACGTAACTATTGTATCAGTCGACTTTTGAAGAAAGATTATCAAGTATTGAGAAAACCTTATAAGATTTAAGAATTCAAGGTTAAGCTTGCATTTTCTCAATGAAAAAAAAATCATATTTTGAATTAAAAATCAGGAAGCATTAAGGAAAGCTGAGAAGTTTCAAGATTTCAAGATTAACTTTGAGATTTTCAACTAAATATACCGCTTGCGCTTTTTTATTCGGTAAAACTATTTTTCTTGTTTGTGTTACTATTAAATCTTTTGAAGTAACATTGCGTAAGAAATTTTTAGCACAAAAAAATGTTTGTACCAACCAATAAAGTAGCAGTGACATATTTTACAAACCCAAGTAGCTGGGTGTTCTATCTATTTCTTTCATCCAGAATTTAAATTTTTCTGAAAAGATGATTATTTCCTAGGTAAATCAAGCAAGTTATCATCATTTTAGTTTTTTTACGTTTTTTTAACGAAAATTTATATTTTTAGGAAAACACAGTCACTTCATAAGGGAATCTAACAAGCTTGAACGACCTGAGGTCACGACGGGTTTGGGTTTTACCAACACAAAAATGCATGTTTTAAAAGAAATTAACTAAGCATCAAAAGAAGGTTTAACAAGCATCAACAATTTTTGATAATCTAAAAAACTTTAACAATGTGAAATTTAGTTTAGATACGTATTTTCTAGAAACGCGGTATTTTTTTAGTAAAAAATCTATCTAAAACGAAATGTATATATTTTAAAAGAAAAAAATAGTTTTTGACCAAAGCCACTCACCTTCAATAGTTTTAGTTTGGGTTCACGCTATTCTAGTGTTAATTATGAATCCGAAGTGAGAATTACAACATTCAAAATGGCAGATTCAATATGGAGGCTAAAAATATTTATATCAATTGGATTTGCTTGAAAATTGCTACTCTGTGGTGAATCGGGTGAACAAAAGGAACCTAAAGCCAGAATTAAATAACTCCAAATGTGGAATTGAATCCCGCGGTCAGAAATATTCAAAATTTTTTTTTCAATCTGATCCCATTCTCGCAATCAGTGACCTCAAAACTCGGAACTCAAAACATAAATCTGATCAGACCTTTTTAAACTCAAAATTTGTTTCATTCAAAAATTTTGGTTATCTTTAAAGTGCTGTAGTTCTTTGAATTTATAATTATAATTTTTATTCTATTTTATTAACGACAAAATTTGAAATTATTTTTCATGATCTACAGAATTATGCTAAATTTACTCCGAACTTTAAAAAAGGTAACTTTTGCCAAATTAGGGGGGTATTTGAATTTGGCTCTAGATTTTCAAAAAATGAGTTTTTGACGCCCTAAAAATGACATGCTAAAACATATCAAGAACTATTGAACTATGGAAGAGGTAATCGGAGATCTAAACAAAAAGTTGAACTGGTTATAGTGCGGTTCCCTCGGAAAGTTTCATAATTATTTTGTACTCATTTCAAACAAACTTGATCAAATTTTGGAAGGAAATAGCAATCAGGATAGAATGCAGATCAAATCACACGAATTCTAATTTGCATATACCTTAAACAATTTACTTAAAATGATCAATATTATTATATTTACCAAGATAGTTGAGGATGACCGGCATGGATATAAAGTGAGTACAAAAAATCCTCATCTTTTCTAATTAGACAAAAGATAAATCAATTTATTAATGAAGAATTGGATTAACACTGTAACTAAGAAATATTCGAGCACTTGTGAGATTATGTATGATAAATTCTACAGTTGTTACCTCATAGGTAAAGTGCCAAGCTTAATATTTTGAGTTATTTACATTAGTTAGTCATTATTCAGTTTCAGTGCAAATACTTAATTTATAATTTCGTTAAAAGTGATACCATAGTTTATATAATAATTTAAATTTCAGCGAAATACGGTGTCTAGATGGAAGATTTATATAAACTCTACCAGAAGGGGCAACTCATAAACTAACTAACACATTTGGGGTGGAGGGGGTAGTGAGGATTTTACGTTTATTTTGATCCCACCAGTCCTAATAACGAGTTTCTTATTTTGATTGCATAATTAACATATAAACTTTATGCTTAAATTTACAGCGCTATAAAATATAATTCTTATAAATAAATGAAAATAATGAGTAAAAAAGCTACATTTTCAATTTTAATTTTAATCCTCGCTTTAATTTTAATGTTAATATTATTTTAAGTTTCATTTTTATTTAAATCTAAATTGACTTTTAAATTCTAATTAAAATGAAAATTCAAAATGTAACTATATCATTATTTTCATTTATTGATAAGAATGATATTTTTCAGTATTTTAAATTGAAGCATATAGTCTAACTTGATAATGAGGTAATTAAAATAAGAAACATGTTATAAGGACAATTGCGTGCATCATAAACAAACGAAATTTATTTAAACGAAATTATACAATTTTCTCGTATCTTTCGTCAAATAAGTTAACACCTTGATACGATATAAAATCCTAAATTATGTTAATAATGTATTTCTTTTCTTTTAATTTCTGCTAGGATATATTATATTATATCTTATATTTGAATCAAAGTTACACATTACACATATGACAGATTACAGATTATTAAATATAAATATAAAATTAAAGAAATAAAATAATTACAATAAAATAAAATTAAAATTGTACGAAATACGATGTAGCTCTTTCAATATCAATTTTTCTTTTCGATTACGTATTATATTTTGTAGGTAAAGCTTTCATAGGGATCGATTTGTCGGGCATACAAAAACCTTAATAATAACATTTGTCCAAAACCTTTCTAATTAATAGCTAACGAGATATTAAGTTGTAATTAATAATGGTAGTGTGTTTTCAGAGAAGCGTACCCTATAATGAATTTTGATATTTATAAACAATTTTGAAACCCTAATACTATAAAATTGCATTCGAGGTGAAAAATTTTTCATTGTACTTTTACAGTGCACTACGCAGAAAAATGTTGCACCATCTTCTTTACTTTTTTTTATAATTCTCAACTAAAAACAATTAAATAGATAAATAAGGTTATGTGCGCCTATCTACTCCCTACCTACTTTTATGCAAAATATACAACAGTTAGTTCTGAATTTGGAATATTCACATAGCCGATTGCCAGCATACGACTGTATCCTGAAAGAAAAAATAATAGTCTGTTCTTCGTTGCTGAGTTGAGTTTACAGTTTGAATTTTTACCTAATGGCGACCCTCTTTCCGTATTTCCTCGTTCCAGCACTTCTTATTCTGCTGAAAGAAATCGTTCTCCTGCTGACAGAAATCGTTCTCCTGCGGACAGAAATCGTTCTGCTGACAGGTCTACTTCTCCTGTGGTGCCTCCTCCTCGTGCCAGGTCAAGGTCTCCTCGTGTCAGGTCCAGGTCTTCTAGTGTCAGGTGCAGGTCTCTTCCTGACAGTCATCTTTCCTCACTCATACTTGGACATAATCCTGAAGAAATTAGGTTTCTTCGGTTTATTCCCCATTCCCCACACCAATCCGCACCGCCTATACGAAATTCGTAGATACACTTTCCCCGCCGATAAACAAATTTTGTTGAAAGGTGCACGTAATGCCATTGCGCCCCTACTGACCAAATAGCAACTAGTTTTAGCAATGCTCTCTGGTGACATCATCGCAAAATTGGAAAGTAAGAATATTTGAACTGAAACGAGTGAAAATAAACATGCAAAGCGGCTCGGTTGTCGAACTGAACAAAGAGGAAATCAAGGAAATTCCTTTAGGCTCCAAACGCCCAATCTTAAAGAATTGTATACTAGCATATGTAAACAACATATAAAATAAAATCCACCACACCATAATTCAATTTAATAAAATGTAAACTAAATATAGTATTGTGTTTGATACCATGTCGGCTAAAAATCCTACAAATAACTGCTGATTACAATAAAAAGTCAATGTATTATCCTTCTCAAGGCTTG
Source organism: Andricus grossulariae (assembly GCA_011634705.1). Lineage (NCBI taxonomy): Eukaryota > Metazoa > Arthropoda > Insecta > Hymenoptera > Cynipidae > Andricus > Andricus grossulariae. The sequence continues at coordinate 36,380 of JAABKJ010000446.1, read as the reverse complement.
AATATTTGTTCAGTGCCCCAGTCTCTCTTTTTCGGAAACAGATCAAAAAGTTTAATTTTCATTCTGGTACAAAAATTATTATGAGCCTATAGAGATGTACCTATAATAACTTTCCTGCAGGTGAGACCACGCTCCAGTAGAAAGGAAAAATTTCTCAACACCTAATGGCATCAATTTGTAACAATACAGAAAAATGTTCGTATTTGAATATAGTCGGTATATTCTGTTAGCTGCTGCTGCAGGAAAAAATATCGTACCATCAGTTGGGTAGATTTATTAAACATTTTTATTAGACGCTAACAAAAGGACGAACAATCGATAATCGTTTCTGGTGCTACGTCTGGGCATGATAGAATACTATATCATCAATTCTTACGATTCACCATAAGTATACTTTGAATAAAAGTAATTCTATTGAGACAATAGTATATATCAAAATAAAATTATTTTAGAACAAATCATAACAGCTAAGATTGGCGGCATAAATCTACTTGTTCAAAATTCAACCATTTCAACTAAAAATAATTTCAGCTTTTAAGCGTTATAACTGTAACTAATCAAACAAGGCCTTTAGAACTAGACATCATTTCAAAATAAAATATTCCAAATATTTGTACGTGAGAAAGAGGCGGAAATTATCCGAGATGTTTCTGGTCAAATTAATGTTTAGCCTACACCATTCATTCGACTTGTACGTCTTTTTCCTTTAAATGATAGGTTTTCACATTTACAAAAGATTGTGTGTCTGGATTCTTTACAACAAATTTGAATAAATTTTTATTTTATAACCAATTTGACACTTTTTAACTTATGAGTATTACCATTTCGATAAGATTTCAAATTCTCAACCAAAGTAAAGGAATAGTGAGTTTCAGAGGTACAAAAAATATATTGACTAAAGACGAAACACTGAATCCAGCTAAATAAACTTTATGCTTGAGGGTCAGAAAGAAAAAAAAACTTACACAATTTCTAGAAGATGATGAAAACATTTGAATGTGCCCGGGTAAGAAAGATCACTGAAAAACATACAGAAAAGGTTTCTTCCTCGACCTCTGAAAGACCTGGAATAAAAATATATAGATGTTAATTCTTCAATGATGCTGTATCGAACTTACTAGATTGTTCGTACTAAGCTTACTGATCGCAACACGTGCACTTGTATCGAACACGAAAATTTGTAATTCATTGTGAATTTTCTTCACAGAAATTAGATAAACTTAATTACGAATGTGCAAGCAATATGCACTTCAATATGTTGCGATACAAAAAGCAGTAATGTATATTTCGATGATGCCCAAAGTGTGCCGAAAAAATGGTGTTGCTAATTAATGATAATTTGTTAGAAAAGAACTGCAGAATATTATTATCAATGGACAAGCCTTATCAAAACAATATTGCTGAATGGTCAGAAAAAATAATCTGTATCTCTGATGATAGAAGGACGAGAAGTCAAAGGAAAGAAAACAAACAGGTATAAGGAATGCACGTTCATACAACAAAAAATCAGTTTACTTTGCACACGGAAGTTAAATATGTCGTTCTGCATGAGAAAGTGGTTGTAAAATCTTTCCTAACTGTGTCAAAAAGTTTTGAACACGGTGCTCCTACAATATGGATTCACTTGAAGTCTGTACTTTTGTAAATTAGAGTCAACCAAAAAATAGATACGCTGAACATTGATTCTGATTGACTAACGTCTCAATATCGAAACCGCTACAACGTCTTCCTGAGGCGTAATCTACTTCCTGAGCTTTGTCCGAACTTCAAAAGATATGTATGGAATGTCACGGATACTTATCACAGAAAAGGTCCGATAGGCGGAGTTGGAAAAGTCTTCAAAAGAACAGAAGATTCCTGCAAATCCTGCAGAATTATTATTGATACATTTGATCAATTTGTAAAAGTATTTAAATAGAGGTGCCCCAATGAGAGTTTGAGAAAAGTCGACCCTCAGAAAGGTGGATCCGTACATGATAGACGGTACCCACAATATTATTTGGATCCCTTTGAAAAGTGTCTTTGCAAAAAGGCATATTATTACTTTTATTTTGATATGAGTGTTAAAAATTTTAACCAGATGCTGTAATTAGTTTAGTTAGTTTGCAATAAGAATCTGATATATCTTGATATTGATTGCATTTTCAATATTTTATCTTTTCTAATTTAGGATTTATGAGTATAATTTAATTTATTTTCAGATTTATGCAAATTCGCTTGTATTAACAGAAAACGCAGATCAACTCAATTCTCGTTCTCGAATGGATCTACACTACAAATATGATTCTTGATCTCTAAATTATATATTTTCGTTCTAGTTTGGATGCAAAGTAATTAAAAAGACTTTCACTTGGTTGTTTAAAGTTCCATTCAAAAAAAGCACCATAGTTCCAATTTCACAACTTTTTGGCAACGACCCTTGCCCAATTTTTAGTCGGTATTAAATAACTTAAGAAATTATCTAAAAGAAGAGTTTCGTTTGAACCAAAATTGAAAAAAGTTATATGATGAAGTTACAGGTAAGTATCAGGCTCGGTCATCTCTGTGGCAAATAAATGGTGAAATTCCTTGCTATCTGTGATGAGCTGGAGAACTACAGACGCGTGCATGTGTTGGTCTTTATATATATATATATATATATGCCCCTTTCTTACATGTGTTGAATACAAACAATTTTCCGCGCTGGCGCTTTTAACAGCGCCCCACCCCTTGGCGTTGAAAGTTTGCGCCATCTGCGATGGGCCAGAGAACTAATATCAGTAGATATACAGAGCCTGATTGGTCTAGAGACGTGGCCTAAAACAAAATGGCCGATATTAAGGGGCGTGGCCTAATTAAAAATGGCGGCCATTAGGGGGCGGGCAGAAAAACAAAACGGCGGTTATTCTAATTGATCGAATCAATAATTCCGATTTGGAAAAGGGGGAAGGGCCACACATGATTCCATAGAATGAATGATTCTCAGTTGATAAAGGGGAGGGGCCCACCCCCTCCCATCAAATGAGTATATCGAAACTGGAAAGGGGGGCCCCACCTCCTCCCTGTGCGAACCTGCGATTTTTCAAGACTGGAAACGTTTCGCCTCGAAAAGGGGAGGGGGCCCCACCCCCTCCCAGTTAGTCTAAGAGCAGAGGATGTAAACTATCGTGTGGGAAAAGGTGAGAACTAATTATAACGCGAATTAATTATCCTAATCTTATTTTCTGTTAAGGTTGAAAAATGAGTGTTAAAATAATAACAAAGCTACAATTACTTAAAAGGTATGTATAATATTCAATTTACTGATTAAAACTTAAAATTATCCTGAACTATTCTAAGTGGCAGTTAGTTAATATACACATTGTTTCTAATTTTAATTCCATATCTGTTTTTATTAACTTTCCATCAAAATACATTTAATTATCTACGTGTAAAAAAAAGTTCAATCTCGCCAACAATGTATGAAATTAAGATGGTTTGCAGTTCCGTAAAAACGATTTCAAAATACAATTCGACGAATTCCTTTTCAAGTTTTGTTCGAACCTGACGTTTGCAGTGTGCAGATTTAAACTTAATTATCTAAGGGATTAATTCCTCATTCGGTGCGTTTATATTTTTCGAGACTAAATAATTTACAATCGTTTCAATTGAAAAATCTTTACATGCTTCTACGTTTTTTCAATAAACGTTGAATCCTCATGAACCTTTCATTGACACACACAGTAACATTTTTTAGTCCTTCGAAACTAGACTTCTGAAGAATTATTTTGGGGACAATACACTTTTCTCTTCGTAGCGTCCTCCTCGCCCTGCTGCGTGTCATTATTAGCCTCTTCGTTACGTCCCTTGCCGGCTCTCAGAAGTATCGCTTTGTTGCCGCGAGTGGTCGTAAACACGAGCGTGTATTTGTCCAATTCAATGGTCTTCAGGTATAAAGGTGAATTCCAGAAACAGAAGTATGAAGTTTTTCCCAAGTTTCCGAGTCAAAGGTAATACCACTACCTGAACTGTTCATAATATTAATGACCGGTTGAAATTTTCCATGTGATTGAACCTCTAGTCCAATTAGAATCGTCTTGGAAAATGAATGATTAAGTCCGTAAACAGTTGGCAGAATCATTTGTGGCGTGGTTCTCTTCATGAAATTTGTAGACATCATGACCAATCGTTTAAGAGCAGCGTTAGTGAGTATTTGTTTAAGAGGTGCTGATTTGTGTTTGAGCTTTTTTACTTTTGGTGTCTCCAGAATAGTTTCATTAATCTGTATATCAGACGAAACTTCGATAGTTTGAGTGGCCGTGGACTTTGAAAAATTAAAGACCTGCGACGATTCTGCCTCTACTGAATCGATGTTAACTTGCGAAATAGTGGCTCATTTAGATATAAAAACTCAACTGATTCAAAGAGGTTCCACACATCATTTTATGTATGTGAAATATTTGAGAAGTGGGGATAGCATTCTTTGTTGAGTGAGGTGGACTATATGTGGCGAGCGTGCAAATAACCGTTACGTCACACATGTAAAGAAAGTATATAACACCGATTTTCTTAGAAATTACACAATAGGCCAGATATTCCATTGAAATCATAGAAAAGAATCCATATGTCATGAAAATCGGGCAAAAGAATATATGATGTATGTAAATCAGACAAAAGAATTCGTATTTTCCAAGAAAATCACACAAAAGAACACATGAGTACTATAAATCATACATAATCTTATTTTGTCGGAATTTCACACAAATTTTAAACACCTGCAACCTATAAATCACGCATGACAATATGCCCTTCTAGGAACTTCACAAAAGAATATGTGGCCTTAAATTGCATTTATAAATCACACATGAGACTTCGTATGTTCTGAAAACTTCAATTTTCCAGGAATTTCACAAAATAATATGTGCCTCACACCTGCATCTGTAAATTACACATGACATTTGGTATTTTCCAGGAACATCACAAAAGAATATCTGGCTCATACTTGCAACTATAAATCACACATGACATTGCGTATTTTTCAGAAACTTCACAAAAGAATATGTGGACCACACCTGCACCCATAAACCACACATGATAGTCCATATTTTCCAGAAATTCCGTTTTTCCAAAAATTACACAAAGGAATATGTGACTTATACCTGCATCCATAAATCACACATGGCATTCCGTATTTTCCCAAAATTCCACAAAAAAATATGTGTTGAACACCTGCATATCATAAGCCACGCATAAGAATCTGCGTTTTCCAAAAATTACATAAAGGTCCACATGTTTTAAAACCATAGACTGAGTAGATTTCATTCAGTGTGTAAAGCAGGTAAATAACAAAAACACATGATTTTAGGAACTAACCAATTGTGATGTAAAGTAATAAGTTGCCCAGGTGGTTACAGAAAAAATATGGTAAAAAAAATTGTACTTCATATTTCAAGGAAAATGGGGATAAAAGAGATAAATTTAACATAATTAATCAAATTATTCATTCATTTTTGAACATATAATTCTGAACATAAAAATCGTTAAAATGTTTTATTATTTATACTTTTTTAAAATGATAAGAGCGAACGAATAATTTTCATGAATTAAAATGTAAACAATTTTACAAATATTTTCCGGATTTCGCAATAACGATTTTTTCAAAAATATTTCAAAGATTCCGAAAAATTCACAAATTTTGTAAAATATTTCAAATATCTCATACAAAATTGCATGGACACTTCAAATATTTAAAAAAAATTGTATGTTTCTTTTTCGCTGCAAAAAAAAATACAAAATTTTACATTTAATTCGGCGAAAATATTTATTCACTTCTATTATTTTTATAAAAGTATAAAGATTTAAACATTTTTACGATAATCCATGTTCAAAATTATCTGCTTAAAAAGAAATGAAGAATTTGTTTGAATTTAATGTACACATTTTTTCCCCCCTTTTTTCATTTCTTTTGAACAAGAATATCTTGAAAAATGTTTTAATCTTAATTCACTTTTGAAACAATAATAGAATTTAATGAATAATTTCGTTTAAGCGAATGCGGAAAATTCTATTTTATATTTAAACGAAAATGGGGATAAAAGAGATACATTCTTAAACTTAATTTAATCAAATTATTCATTCATTTTTGAACATATAATTTTAACATGAAAATCTTTAAAATGTTCTATTCTTTATACTCTTTTAAAAAGATAAGAGTGAACGAATAATTTTCATGAATTAAAATTTAAACAATTTTACAAATATTTTTAAGATTTTACAATAATAATTTTTCCAAAAATATTTCAAAGATTTGAAAAATTCACAAACTTTTAAAAATATTTAAATGATTTCATGAAAAAATGCATAGACACTTCCAATATTTTTCATAAAATTTTATGTTTCTTTTTCGCTGCAGAAATAAACTCAAATTTCTTACATTTAATTCAGCGAAAATATTCATTCACTTCTATTATTTTTATAAAAGTATAAAGATTGAAACACAACAGTGTGAAAAACTGCCGGGTGACCCCGATTAAAATAATTACTTACCAAACATCTGTGTAGCACAGAGAATTTGCACCGATTGCATAACCAGCAAAAATATGAAAGAGATTTTGCAACATTGCGGCTTTCGAGAGCATATTTTTGAAGGTATGAATGCAGATGAGCAGTTTGTTGAATTAGTCACCAGGCAGCAAAATAAATTTGGTGAAGACGTTTGCATTGCGTATAATGCTAAAGCATTTGACGCGCAATTTATTTTGAAATATCTGATCGAAAAAAGGCACTAGAATCAAAATCAAGATAACAACGAACGGGACCAATATAATTACCATTAAACTGGGTTGGGTAAAATTTATAGATAGTTTAAACTATCTACATATGCCCTTAAGCAAACTCTCGAATGCGTTCGGGTTTGATGCTGTTAAAAAGGGTACTTTTCCTCACCTTTTCAACACGCCAGACCACGCCACCTACGAGGGTCCTCTTCCGGCTTGAAGAAGACACAGGATACATATTGGACTTTCACAAAGAACTGGTCGAATACTGTGCTAACGATGTGGCTGTCCTACGTGCTGTATGCATTGCATTTAGAGATATTTTTCTCAAATGTGCTAATGTATGCCCCTTTTTGGAGAGTGTCACAATAGTCTCGGCATGCTCGCGTGTGTTTCGGAAAAACTTTCTGACACCAGAAACAATCGGTATTGTACCTCCTGGTGGCTACTGGCGTGCGAATAACCAGTCGAACATAGCCATTAAGTGGCTACTGTGGTGCGAGAAAGAACTCGGAAAAGAAATTAGACACGCAGGTAGATCCCGTGAATATAGAACGCCCGAGGGAATCCTTGTAGACGGCTATTACGAAGACCAGGAGAATAAATATATGTTACAATTTCACGGGTTTATCTGGCATGGGTGTATGGATTGTAGGAAAATTAACCGCGATGCATTTTATTGTGGTCGTACGGGAAATACGACGTGTTTTTATGAGATTAAAGATGGCGGGTCAATACATTATATAGATATATGTTCTCTCTACCTTTCATATAAAAATGCGCAAAATTTCCCGTGGGACACCCAAACGTAGTCGTGGGTGATGCGTGTAAAGCTTGAACTGGTGATGATTTCGAAAATTTAAATAATTTGGAAGGACTCGTGAAATGTCATGTTTTGCCACCTCACAATCTCTATCACCCTATTTATGAAATATGGCAATACCAAATAGTTCAGTACCATCCCAAAACGCAGGAAGGTAGTTCGTTTGTCAATTGTATAAATAGATTTTTTAAAATCAAACAAGAGTGTTCAGGTTGGCCAATCGAGTGTCATGACGAGGGTAGTAAACTAGCGTATGTAAATGAACACTGGGCAATCAGGGGTGTTGATTTAGATCGCAATAAGATTACTAAAAATCCTGGTCTTCGCTCAGTTGCTAAATTGTGTATAAATTTATTTTGGGGGAAATTTGGACAACGGAAAAATTTTATGATATCCTGTTATATAGAATCGTTAAAAGACCTTTCACTGCTTCTTGTTAATCCTGAAATAGAGGTCTTTGACATAACAACTATCAATGACTACATGCTCTGTGTCTCGTATAAATATCTGATCGAAGCTTGTAAACCCTCATCTAATACAAATGTGGTGATCGCCGCCTACACTGCTCGTGTATTTATGTACGACGAAACGAGCCTAGTGAGTATAATCCTCCTCTTGTCGTATTTTGGGTCAAATGACTGATGAGCTTGAGGGTGCATACGGTGAGGGAAGTTATATAATGACTTTTGTTTCCGGAGGTCCCAAGTTTTACGCGTCTCAAGTAGTTTCCGGAAATGGAACAATTCTCACTAAATGCAAGGTAAAGAGGATTACATTAAATTACACAAACTCACAACTGATTAACTTTAATACAATCCGCGAAATGATTGTAGATAGGGCAGTCGAAACTATTAAATTAACTTTTAGAATAATCAGACGCACCGCATTTCACGACGTCCTCACATTTAGCTAAACTAAAACAGTCAAACCTGTTTGTAATAAGAGACGACTTTCAGAAAATTACGACTCGATCCCGTACGGTTATGAGGATCCGCTTAAATTCTCAAAGAATGCTGTGTATGCTCTTGCGTGTGTGAGGGTTTGTATATCAATGGAAAATAATGTTACTTCGTTTTTTGTTTGTTTTCGATTACAGATGCATCAAACTTCTTATCGCAGTGGTACGATTTGAAAAAGATGTTTCAACCACTACAATTGCAACAGTAGCAGCAACAACAAAAGCAACTATAGCCTGAGCTAGGAATTCCGATGGTCACGCTGAACATTACAGTTCCCAAAAAATCTACACATACTGATAAGTAAGTACATAAATTGCCTAGAAAAAAATTAAAAAAGGGGATCCAGATATTTAATATATTTATTTTGCAGATTACTCCGAGCACGAGGAAGAGGAGCCGATTGTTGCTGTGGGCAAGCCTGAGGCGTATAATGCTGACAGTGATGCCGATGACGATGATGATGATGACGCGTTAGAACCAGGAGAAATTCCACCGTGCCCGGGATCTATACGAATTTCTAAGGTAGCCCTCGAACGCCTCCGTGCAGCGCGCAGGGAGCAAGAAAAAGAACAGTCGACAGACAGACAACGAAGAGGAAAGTGACTTAGAGAAACACCAAAACCCATGTACTTTAATGGAGAGTCTTTTGAAATTTTTGAAACGCTTGTCGCTTCTCGAGGATTGTCGGGGCACCCCTGGAGCCACCGCTGGAGGCCACAGCATGCGGATCGGTGGTGATGGTGAGCTGCGAGATGGTCAGGCAGATCTCACTTATCTAACAGCTGTCCAGTAAGAACATCTGCGACAGATGGTAAGCAGTGGAACATCAACTGTGCCTGCTGAGGATGCTTTGGCTAGTGGTGGCTCTTTGCAGCAAACCACCTCAATAGAAATACCGTGGGAGAGCATCAAGTGGGATACCACAATGAATGAGGAATTGGTACGTCTTTATTATGAAAGTGCGGAGTTTGAAACCCCATGCGAAAAAGGATTCAATTTTAGAACGAAGTTTGCTAACATGGTAGCTCTGAGAATGCATCCAGAGGCGACTTCTGTCACCTCCAACACTCAAGGCCGCTGTGTAAGCATATCAGCCGTAAAAGACCACTTGCAAACTACAACATGCTCCTAATTTTGTATCTAAAACATCATCGCAAATGATTTCATACATCGTATTAATTTAACTATCTATATTCCAATCGCATCAGTCACTTGACTCAGTCCGTGGCTTTGATGGAAAACCGGGTTCTTCTTAACCCAACAACAAGTTTGAAAAAAAAAGAAATAATTTGGAGCCTCGGTGGCTCCGTTGGATAGACGCTCGGACTTCATCTTAGAGGTCCGGGGTTCGGTACCTGAACCGGTACCTCTTGAAATTTTTCTATGTACCTTTACCGAGGATCTGGTGGTTCTGATCCCACTTTAAGCTGTAGGTCCCCCCATCTTGACTACAACCCAGTCCGTGAATGATGAGGTAAAACCCAGGCTTTGCTCAGTATGTCAAGGCACACGTTATTATCAGATCACTTGATTGCATTACAATAATGCGTCCGTGACTAATAATATATACCGGGACTAATGATATATACCGGGAGAGCCCCGTGCATACGTTAAAAAAAAAGATTAAATGAAATCCAACTCCAACCAAAAATGCCTTCGAGACATGGGGCTGTAACCACCTTAAGCTTGATACATTAATTTTGAAGCCTCGGTGGCTCAGTTGGTTAGGCGCTCGGACTTCATCTTAGAGGTCCGGGGTTCGGTACCTGAGCCGGTACATCTTGAAATTTTTCTATCTACCTTTACCGAGGTTCTGGTGGTTCGGATCCCACCTTAACCTGTAGATCCCCCCATCACGCACTTGAGTGCAACCCAGTCCGTGAATAATGGGGTAAAAAACAGGCTTTGCTCAATATGTCAAGGCACACGTAAGACAAAAAAAAAGTTGAATTTGATTAAGAAAATTTGAATATGCATAAAAACATTTTTAGACAAATCCTCATTTACTTCATTATCCCTTAATTTGAAAAAAAAGTTGTCAGCTAGATTTTTAAACTTTTTAGGAAACCTGTAGGAAATTTAGTTACCCGCAAAGATCTAGAGGATACAGAGAGTGAGACAGCTGGTTAAGTGTTGGTGGCAGCGGAGGCGGGGCGGCGGCCATCTCTCGTAATAAGCTCATATAAGACGTGGGCAGGCGCGACATCCAGGGTATCAGCTTATTTCCTGGACGCCAGAGATGCGTGGCGGTGCAAGCTAGTAGTACGAGAGCTGAGATGATATCACCATGGTAACAGCTGTTTAATGCAGAAGCATTCACATAAATGATTTGCGGTCCTACAGGATGTGGCAAGACATTCTTCGTGAAAAAATTTATTCATCACATTGGCCGAATGTGAGATGCAGTTTTCGAACGAATAATTTTCTATTATGCCGAATGGCAGCCATCTTATGTTGAATATAGGAAAAACCTGTTTCATCAGGGCCACGGCTAACGCGATATATCGCTGAACACGAATTATATTGTTGTCTTTAAAAATCCCCATGATCCTGCATAAATTCAGCAAATGGCACGGCAAGTATTCCCTAAAAATCTAGGATTTGTCCCAGAAGCCTACCACGATGCCACTTCTCATCCACATGTCTATCTTCTTTTTGATTTAAAACAATAAACTCCTAATAATTGTTGCTTTAGAAAGGAAGTATTTCCCACCGATCCATATCACTACGTCTACGTTCCTGCAAAGAATATAAAACTCCGAAACAGTGATACTTCTGTTCCATTCGTGCACATTTGATGAAGTCGAAAACACGTAAACGTCCAATTGGCGTGAAAAATGCTGCAGCGTTGCGCGCTTTATTCCATCTAAACACCAATCAAAGTCGTGTACTACGTAAGACTGCTGATCCAAATCTTGTTAAGTGTGTTTGTGAGTGCGCGTTAAACATTTTACATGGGAATGTTCCTTCGAAAAAAAGTGAAAAACGAAAGTTAAAAAGACATCGGCAGGCGTTACGGAAAGTAGCCACACCGCGCGGTGCCTGGAAAAGTAAAAAAAATTGGATCGTACAAAAAGATGGATTTTTACCACTTTTGATAGCACCCATTATCGGTTCACTTCTTTTAAATCTTTTCTCAACATGATCCTTGTAAAGAACTACATGGAGCACGCCCGAAAAATGGTACTCGTGCCTAGTGATCGCCTGTTAAAACTCCAGCAACAGATCTCAATCGCTCAACATTTTCCACAACAATAGCAAACAATAGGCAATGCTCTTAGTAGGTTGGATACGGAAATGAGTCAAATTTTAAATTCACAGTCGGCAGTGTGCAGTTGTACGCATCAGCCGTGCGCGTGGCACCTTCGAGAAAGGATGTGAATCGGGATGGAGTGAGGAATTATTTGTTATTAAACGGGTTATAACGTGGAGAACATATTCGCCTGTTGTGTACAAGTTGGAAGATTTGTCTGGTGAAGTAATTGATTGACTTTTTTATGAACAAAAATTGACAGATGTCAGGAATAAAGATGCGCGCAAGGACGAGTTAATTGTTGAGAAAGTAAGTCAAACACGTGGGAAAGGTTCTCAAAAACAAGTTTTTGTCAAGTGGGCCGGATATCCTGATAAATTTAATTCCTGGATACCTGCTTCTGAAATAAAACATCTGAAATGAATGAAGATCAGTTTTATCTCATCCTACCTAATGATAGTAGTATAAAATATTACCCCAATAATACAATCACGCATTTGATAACACAATTGCCGCAAGAAATTCTTTTACAAGGGCGTTGGGCAGTTGCTCTTACGGAGACTCAATTTCCACACTCATTTCTTTATGTACGGCCCTGAGAAAGTGTATTGGAAAGACGGCTTGTTCTCATGTTCACTGAAGATCCAGATCCAGAATTTCCCGAGCAAAAGTATGATTTCTTTGATAAACAAAATGATGATCAGCTGAATGATAAAGATATCGTGCAAATATTTAAATTACCAAGAATATATTATCTTCAAAGTGAGTTACCTAAAAATTGTTATAAAACGGTGACAAAAAGACAAGAAATTCTGACTGTTAGGTGGTTAAAACCAATAGTAGCATTTTTTCCGTCGGGTGTCTACGGGTGTCTACGACTCTAAACGAGTTGGTAGCCTATTGCGGTATTTGTAAACCACGCATCGTTGGAGATGTCAAATTACCACTTTCGAGAGTTGTGTTTGTTGATTCGAAAAAATATACATTTGGCTCCACACAGGTGTAGGCCTTTTCAACGCCTCATTATATACCATAGAACCATAGAAATAGATATAAGGGATCATTTTGATCTTCCGATACCATTTGAGATTGAATCGCTGACAGTGACACTTCATTTTAAGCGAATAGACTAGTTGCGATGTATTTTTCATCAAACGAAAAATGACTCCATACGAAAATTATTATACGAATCAGGTTGGTGGAGGAGGACTTTCATAAATTTATTCTGGATCTCCCTGCCAAAGAGGACACGGAATTGGAAGTTTTCTCGGTGGACTCTTTTGTCGTTTTCTGCCGTTTTTTGGCTCATGGTGCACTCGTAGTCGGTAAAGAAGCGCTACGCACGGGCAGAGAATGTCATTGATGACTCGGAACACAATATTCCACTAAAAAGTGCCGTCAAAACAAGTCTTGGAGAATCTGGACAGAATATAAAGTAACATGCTATGGAGAAAGTACAAAACCTTTTGAGAGGTTCAGGGTATAAATCGCTGCTCAAGAGGCAGAGACTTTAGTCCATTGGTGAACTCAGTGCATCGCGTATCGTGGGAAAAGTTGACAGCAACTCGAGAAAGAAGAAGAGGAAGAAGAGGAAGACAAAAAAAGTAAAGAGATTGTCAGAAGGCAAAGAGAAGAAGAAGACGAAAGGAAATAATGTTAGGAGAAAAACCACTGTAAAAAGATGTACAAAATCAAAGAAAAAGAGCATTCTAGACATTTTCGGAAATAAACAATAATAATTTCCGAAAAAATGTCTTTCTTACACTCACACTTGTGTGAATGCTTGAAATCAGAGCTTGATCTATTTTCTCTACCACCAACTCAAACGTCGATAGAAGGATCTTAGTTGATTCACTACAAACCTATTTCATCACTCACTGACGATTCACCCATAGAATTTGTCGTTCCTGGCAACGGAGATGTGTACATTGATTTACCACATACTATGCTGAATCTCAAGATAGCATTAAATGCACCAGAAAAAACAAAGGAAAATCCAGTTTCTATTGCTTTCTGTCTCATCGATCCTGCAGGACAGGCCTCCATCCATGGTGAAGAAGCTACTTTTTTAGGTTGTCGAGCAAAGATTATTCCTGGTATTTCACTTGCTCACGCAAAAGCACTAGCTCCAGGGACAGCGAAATATCCCATTACTAGAGTAGAAGTGAAAGCACTAACCATTCACGCGGGTATACAGAGCGAGACTCTTGATAATGTCATATTTCGACAACTACAACAAAAATCATTGGATTTGTCGACAATGCTGCATACAACAGAACCGCCATGAAAAAACCCGTTAAATATTTAAAATTATAAAATAAATCACTTTTTACTATACGTGGATGGCATGCAGATCCCATCGAAACCTATTCAGCCAGATTTTACACAAAATAATCTCTACGTTGAGGCATACCACTCATTGTTCACAGGGTGTGGTATTTATTTCCTCAATAAAGGAAATAATATAGATCGTGATGATTATGCACACGGATTCTGCCTTTTCGCATTTGATCTTACACCAGATTTATCAGCAGACTGCTACTCACACTGGAATCTTGTAAAACATGGGTCTTTAAGAATTGAGGTTCGTATCGAGGAAGCACTTGCACACTTGCAATATTTGAAACTACAAGCCCTACATGCAAACCTGCCAACGGTCCCCATTTATACAAAAGACGCACGCCTGAGCTGGTTTAGACACGTCGAAACATGAAAAATCTACACCCTTAAACACTCACTTGCTAACGGATTTTTCGTGTGGAAGGGGAAAGCTGGTATATTTACAACCTATATAAGCCGAAAGTCATCAGTCGTAACCCTTTACTGATAAAGAACACTGTCAACGTCTTACATAGTTCTACTCATATAATTTTTCGTCGCAGTCCTCGTCCTCGTTGTGAAATCTGCAATGTGGTTGACTATGTAATCGAAATTCAAGACTTTCGGGATCTTGATGATAATTTCCTATCAAACGAGGTAGCCATCGTCACACTGGATCACAAGTGACAACAAGATAACAAGATAACAGCATCACTTCACCCCTTCTGTGAACTTCCTGCCTGTGTAAAATAACAAAACAATTGGCTCTCAAGATTCTATTATGGGATCGAGTGGTTCGAAGAAGACATGTCCATGCAGTTTCTCTACTCTAATCTCTGAGATGTAGATAAATCTGCTGCATCCATCTACACACGTGGGCCTCAAAAAGCGAAGCTACTACAAAAACTATTGAGTAGACAAAGCATTAACCTGGAAGCACTGACATGTCCTACATTCAAACAACTACCAGATAAACGAGAATATTGTTTTCATCATGGAATCAAAAAGGAGGAGGATTACGTCTGTGCTCTTAATAATGTCATGAGTATCAAACGATGGCCCGGCAAACAACGACAAGAGCAGGTACGATTATTACACAACAACAACAAACGAACCACCAAACCATCTAAAAAAAACCCCATTGCTGTTCAATAACACACCGAGGTCGAGGACTGCTATCGACGGAGAAGATAAAAAACCAGTGTCACCCATACTTGCATCCAGTTCGTCATCGCACTTATACGAAGACATATGGACGAACAATTAACAGCCTGCAAATTCTGCAAGTGCTTCAGCTGAGGGGGGCCCACGCAATCGGTGTGTGCCCGGCTGAGCAAATACCGAAAACTTGGACATGTCCTGCTGCTATCATTATCAACACAGATGACCACACAAAACCTGGTTCGCATTGGGTCGCCATTTTCGTCGGCAGTTTAGGCAGAGGAATATACTTCGAAAGTTGCGGTTTACCGCCTCTTACTCCTCAACATCTTGATCGTTTACGAGGAAACTGTACCCTCTTCATGTGGAACACGAAACTACTCCAGAGTGCCTCTTTGAACGTGCGTTGTCAGTTTTGCATTATGTTTCTGCAATTTATGTGTAGTGGGTATTCTTTGCGCGAGTTTAATGCACTTTTTACCGAAGAGCTCGTGAAAGATGATCAAATTGTGATGCGATTTTCTAAAAATCTTTCAACCAAACATAAACTGACTTGTAATAAAAATGTATCAGGAAGTCAAAATGGTGGCAGCGGCGGTAGTCACTGTGCGTGCCCGCTGCATAGCTGCAATCGTCTCGAATCATGTGTACATACATGCTCTTCGAAACATTCTACTTTGTATCTATTTTAATGAATGTCTGTTTTATCATATATAGGGTGGAATTATTATATAACATTTGCTTCATCGATTATCTCTTTGCTCTTCTATGCGAAAGAATATTGCGCCTACTCTCTTTCGCTAAGAGAGTATATTCTTTTGCATTCATTTTGTCTCTATTCATGATGCTATGTAAACATTATTTTAAGTATTCGTCTCCCTCATAGGCTAAGAGATTTTTTGCGTGGAATATATACATGTTTTGGATTTTCCTCTGTCTCTCAAACCTTTTCTACTATCTAAGGTGGTATCCCTAATTACTTATTTTTGTGTTGCTTTATTCGCATACACGTCTGTCTGTCTCGAGTCATGTACATATTTTTTGGGTCTCTATTTTAATCTCATATAAGTAACAATACATGTGTGTTCTTCAGATCTAGATTTTTTTATGAAAAAAAAATAAAATGGTGTAAAATTGAATAATTCAATTTGCGTTGTAATTACTTCTCGCGTTTTCCAGCTCCTCCCCTTTTTCAAATCGGGATCATTCATTCGATCAATTAGGATAACCGCCATTTTATGTTTAGACCCGGCCCCTATTGAATGCAATTTTTAATTAAGACACGCCCCCCTAAAAAAATGCATTCATTCGGCCCCCTCCCCTTTTCGAGGTGGAACATTTCCATCAATGAAAAATCGCAGGTTCGCGCAGGGAAGGGGTGGACCCCCTTCTCCTTTTCCAGCTGAGAATCATTCATTTGTTGGAATCATGTGTGGCCCTCCCCTTTTCCAACTCGGAATAATTCATTCGATCAATTAGGATAACCGCCTTTTTTCAGGCCCCGGCCCCCAATGAACGCCATTTTTAATCAGGACAGGCCCCCTGATATCCAGAATTTGGTGTTAGGACACGCCTCTCGGAAAATCAGCGGAGGCCACATCTTCTCCCCTACCCCCACCCCTACTTTTAGGCCACGCCTCTCGTCCAATGATGGTTCTTCCTATAGCTCTGTATATCTACTAATATCGCACCCCTCAATGCCTCTCAGTCCCCGCACCATAGTCCTCAAAATTCGCCATATCCCTGCACAGAGTTGATCGAACCTGGTAAGTGTGATATTAAGTAGATGTAAGGAAATATCTCGAGACGATTGTAATCACCAAAGCCGCAGGAGCTTTGAGAACCGTCTATAAGTCAAACTTGAAGCCAATTTCAGTTTATGATTGTAGTTTGTCAGGAACTTGAATCACAGTTTTTGATTTAGATTACAATATTTACGATATTTCAAATGAAGTCAAAATGGATTCATATAATATAACTTACGAAAACGACTGCAAAGCGCGAAAGTGTACCAGCACGCTCTAGGCGCGCTCAATCTTAGCGCGGAGCGCGCAATGGCAATTTTCCCGTCCAAGGAGAGCATATTTTTATATAAGAAAACATATGTTACATATATAAAAAATTATAGGGATTTCCAAAAAATCAATATTCTATTATTTATATAATTCACAATTGAAGAATTTTCAGTGGCAAATCTATAAAATTGGATAAATTTCTATTTCAAATCTTCAGAACTGAATAATTTTCTATTTTTATTCTTCCAAACTAAACTGTTTTAAAAAAGAATTGAAAATTCTATCATGCTCAATTACAGACATTACGCAGCCGTCATTTGTAAAAATGTGCAAAATTGAATGCAACCCTAAACATGGTTTTCAATTTTGAAAATCAAAAATTAAAAGTTATGGAAGTTTTAAGTTTTACAATAAAAAATGCTGTAATTCTGATAATTTACATTTGAAATCGTTTCAGTACGGAAGATGTATATTTGAAGATTTTGAACTTTTTGTCTTCAAAATCATCTAAATGTAATAACTAAAATTGAAATTGAACATAAAATTGAACTTATAATAAAAATTAAATAAAATTTTTAGGTAAAAATAAATAAGAAATTAACATCAAAATTAACACCAAAATTAAAATTTTAACTAGATTAATAATTTTTTCATTCTTGATTATGAATTATATTTTATAGGCTAATAGGCAATCGAAAAAAAGAAACACGTTATGAGGGTACATGTAATCACAAAAAACGCTAATAAAATGTCATTAACAGAGATTAATAAATTTTCTGGAAACTCTTATGAAATCATTTAATATCGTATTGCGAAGTAAAATCACGAAACAACTTATTAGTTTATTTCATGCTTCTGATTCCTCCTGGAATAAAATATCATATTTGAATAAAATAATTAATTAAAATTAAAGCTAAATCAAAATTAAAATTGTACGAAATTCGATGTCAATCAAAATGTAATGAACGAGATTATAACATTTTTTTAAATCGTTTATCAACTCACTTAACTTTTTGTTCTCAACAAGAACTCAGGAGATTGAAATTCTTTACAAAAGGTTTTAGATATTTTTACTTCGTGTTTAATCTGTCAACAAATCTGTTTTCTTCTATCTATTTTCTGGGTGGTAGAAATTTGGGAATTCTGAAAAATACTTTGATTTTATGGATATTTTTCTACAAAATAATAAAGCGAATTCAAAATAATAATAAAATTAAACTGATATTGAAGCCTTCATAAAATCATTACGATCTTTTACTGTAATTACGTTACGTGATTTAGGAATGGCCTCTTCAAGTAGATACTGTATAAACTTCCCATGTAAATACTGTCTTTCGCTGAAAAGTAAATGATTATATGAATTATCATATCAGTTTTAACGAATTTTCAATCTTCGTCGTTTTACTGAAATTTACACAAATGCAATGTTAGATATCTCAGAAGAACAGGCCTAACGCTTATTACAAATGAGATAACGACTGTAGCATTTATTATACATACTCTCACCAAGCGCTCGAATATTCCTCAGTCGCAGTGTTAATCCATTTCTTCGATAATACATTAATCAGTTTTTCGTCCAACTAGAAGAGATGAGGATTTTTTCTACTCACTTTATATCCATGGCGGTTATCCTCAATTCTATTGGTAAATATAATCATATAAAATATCTATAATTTTGAATATAGCTCACTAAGCTATACACAAATCAGCATTTGTGCGATTTAATCTGCATTACATCCAGATAACTATTTCCTTCCGAACTTCATTCAACTTTGCGAGAAATAATTACGAATTTAGAATAACTAATTCAAGGAGAATCTGACAATTACGCTTTCGACCATTTTTATTTAGAGTTTTGACAACCTCTTCGATAGTGCTATAATTCTTGATATGCTTGAGCAACGTTTCTGGCGTTTAAAGCGTCAAAAACTCATTTTCCGAAAATGGAAGCAAAACTTCACATACCTCCCTACTTTTTAAAAAGGTCACTTTCTTCACAGTTCTGAGTAAATTAAACGTAGTTCTAGAATGCCGGTTGGTTTCGAGAAAAAGTCCTGGCCAATTTCACTACAAACAATTTTTCGAAAAGTATAGCCAGCATTCTACCTTTTAAAAATGTAACTCTTTCTTACAGGATACTTTAGTTCCAAAGGTTTCTGAAGTTCTATAAAAAGAGAATTTTGAAAAAATCGAAAACTTTAAAGTGCAAATATTTTGAAATTTGAAACATTTTTGCGAACTTTCCGCTTAGAGTTCCGAAGGTTTTCTATTAGGATTCCTGATCCCGCCAAAAGAGTTGCACAAAAAAGTATCATAAGCTTTTTAATAAAGTCAAGATTTGAAAAAGCTACAGTACTTTTTATTGCAATATTAGAATTCACTACGCAGCAAACTCTTGGACCATTTGCTTTACTTTTCTCCACAATTCTCAACTAGAAACATACAACTGGAGAAATAAGGTTATGTGCGCCTATATCGACAAGTTCTAAACCCGAGAAAGTGAATATTGTTCGTACTCAAATATGTAAAGTTGGTATATTCAGTTTGCTATTGCTCTACACAATAATATCACGCCATCAAATAAGTCGTTTTTTAAAACATTCTTATTAGACTTTGTCCAAGTGACGACCAATAGATAATCATTTCTGGTGTTATACCTGGACGTGACAGAATACTTGATCATCAATTCTTATGATTAGCCATAAGTATATTTCAATTGAAGTACAGTCGAATCTGGATTGAGTGATTCTGGATTTAGTGTTTCCGAGAATTGACGCCGAGCCGCGTGTATGGGTGAGAGGAGCTGCGGGGGGATGTGCAGTGTTCACTCTGCCGTGACAAAACAGAAGCGTTGCAGTCAGGAGCTGTACGCTTACTGCCTACCTGTGTATTTGCGTCATAATGTTCCGACAGTTTAATCGAAGTGGGAAGCACACGCATTTACATAGCGAATAAGCAGGATGGCGGGCTCGCGTTGAGCAGCAGTGGGGCGCCGACGCCAGCTGCAGCCGACGGGACTGATCCGATTATTTCGTGCGATCAAATGAGCCTGTCTTTGATCTCCAGAGGGTCCAGAGATACCGTGTCAACCTAGCCGGATGCCGCCATTTTAAGGCCCGCAAACGTTCAAAGTGCGTAAGCAGGAAAAAAATTTATTTCAACGTGTAACAGAAAACTTTCATCCCCATTTCCGCTAAATATTTAGTTTGCCCTTATCTCCGTATTGAAAAAAGCAATTTCCAAAATATTTTTTATCACGCAGTAAAATTCACAATAAACGGTTGACACGCCCCTGACTATTTACGTTCAGACTGAACATAACTCCGAGGCGTTAGGGCCAAAGTCAGCTTTAAAACCGATCATATCTCCAGGGTTCACTGTACTTAATCTGCTCCAAACTATGCGAATCAGAAAGATTTTATCCAAAATAAGTTTTTCACGTCGAATTTTAAAACATAGTTTGAATAATTTCACTGTTTAAGCGTAGCCTATGTACTTCCATGCAAAACATGCATACGCTATTTTTGTATTTGAGAATTATACGCATTCGATACCAACATAGGATTACGTATTTCAGGGAAAAATTAATATTCAGTTTCATGTTGCAGAGCTAAGTGCACAGTTCGAGTGCTTGCCTAATGGCGACCCTCTTCCTGGAGTTCCTCGTTCCAGTACTTCTTATTCTTCTGAAAGAAATCGTTCTACTGCTGGGTCTGCTTTTCCTGCTGAGCCTTCTTCTCGTGCCAGGTCCAGGTCTCCTCATGTCATGCAGCGTAATTCACTAATATTTGAAAATAGTGCTGAAAAAGTTGATAGATTTTTTAGACTTATTCCACACACCAATCCACACCGTGTTTTCGAAATTCGCAGGTACACTTTTCCTGCTGATAAACCAATTTTACTTAGAGGACCGCGTGGTATTCCTACGCCTATGCCAACCGAAGAGCGATTTGTTTTATCAACGTCCACTGGTGACATCATGGCTATATTGGAGAATAATAATACAACGCTTCGTGGAATATATACAAGAAATTTAGTGATAAAACGGGCAAAAGTAAACATGAACAACGGCTCAGTTGTCGAATTGAACAAAGAGGAAATCGATGAAATTCCCCTAGGCGCCAAACAACCAATTTTTAAGAATTTTAGAATCGTGCATGTAAATAACGTGTGAACCAAAATCCACTGCACCATAATTCAATTAATGAAAATGCAAAAGTAAAATATAATCTGGTTTTGGATCTAGAGTCGGCTCAAAATCCTACATATAACTGGTAATTACAATATAAAGTCAATGTATTATCGTTCTCAAGGGCCACGTCTTTCTTTAGCGCTCAATTACCTTTTTTAGAAACAGATAGAAAAAGTTTATTTTCTATTATCGTAAAAAAATATTTTCGCTGAAAATTATTATAGGCTTATAATGATGTACCTTTGATACATTTCGATAAGGTCAAAAAGAAAGTTGGTGTATTCAGTTAACTATTGATGCAAATATAAATATCACGCAATGAGGAAGGTAGATTTATTAACCATTTTTATTAGATGCCACCAAAAGTACGATCAATAGATAATAATCGTTTCTGGTGTTACACCTAGATATGACAGAATACTTTATCATATATTCTGATGATTCACCATAAGTAAACTTTAATGATATAAATTTAGATTAAATCATAACAACTAAAATTCGCGGCATAAATGTAACTGTTCAAAATTGAAGAAGTGCAATACAAATAATTTTATTTTGTAAGCATATTGGGTTGAAATATTCCAATCATTCCCTTAATATCAGGTATTATTTCAAAATAAAATATTTGGAATATTTGTACATGACAAAGAAGCGGAAATTATCCGAGAGTCAATTAACAGGAGCACAATAGATGATACATGCACATTAATAATCACCTGGACTAGTAACAGTACCTTTGTCAGTGAACGAGAAGACTATTCAAACAATTTGGAAAAAACAGTTTGGCAAGGAATCTTCAAATAACCCAGTAAATCTCCAAATCAGTTTCTCGCCCAGTTTTTTTAAAATAAAATGCACGTTCGTTCCGAAACGTTCTTAACGAATTTCTTTCACATATGTCAACTAATGTCTCATCGACACTAAATTCTTTGAGGATTATTTCATTACTTAATCTGTCCATCAGTGTTATACCGCACATCATGCGCAGGATTTTAATGTTAATCGCGTTAATTTTACTCTTATCCTTTTCTTAGTAGGTCCAGGTCTAGATTTCGCCAGTGTACAGCATAGTCTGCATAATTATACATTTATGTATTGCCCTTTTTGCTTTTGTTGACATATTTTTACTTCTGATATTGGACCCTGCTGTACCGATAACCTTCCAACCCTAGTTTATGCGCCTATTTAACTCCCCATCTATTTTCCCGCCACTAATGAATAGGCTACCCTGATATATGTACGTATTAACTTGTTCTAATCTTTCATAATTTAGGACAATGTTGCACATTGTTTTCTCACCTTTTTCTTTAAACACCATAATTTTTGCTTTATTCACGTTAACATTCAGGCCAATGTTCTTCATGCTTGTATTCAGTTTGCTCAAAATTCTTTGCAAGTCCCAAGATCTACACCTTCTTCATCGCAGAGGGCCAATCTAAAATTGATCCGGCAAATAAGAATGTAACCTAATAACTAAAAAGTTATGAAGATTTACATATAAGTAATCAATAATTTTTGTCTATTTGCAAATAACTATTGCCAAGAATCATTGTCAAGACTTTTTTAGTTGATTCGGTCAAAAAATATATCCGAATCATTGAATGCTAAACGTTGTGCATGCTCAAAAATTATAAGTCAATTTTTTATTTATACATACCCACTGGAAATGATTGAAATTTTTTTTCAAACGTTTCATGTCAATCCGTTTTCACAAATCTCTTTAAAATGTCATAATTTTTTATAAAAAAACAAACGTCCAAATGGGATCAAAATTCAATTTGTCCAGAAAAACTTATCTTCCGCTTGGCGTAGATAACCCAGGCTTTTACCAAGATTGGGCCAATGGTGACTCTGGTCATTTTCCCACTGGCAAAGTAAAGAATTAATTAGGATATATGTATAATAAAATAGTGAAGCAACTCATGGATATAAATGTAAAAATAACAGATGCGATAATTCTTTTTGAAATGTTTCGGTGACTGTTTTGGACACTCATCAGTAGAAAAACATTTATTGAGTATGTAAAAAACATACAAATAATTTATAAAATATTTATGAAACAGAATAAATAATAATGACTTTAAACTTAAATTTTTATGTAAAAGAAAGAGAATGGTTCTCTCATAAAAGAAGGCCCTCAATTTCAAATCTATGTCCAAAGAGAAAGGAAACCATTTGACCGAATCCCCATATTTTGATATAATGTTCCAATTTCCACATATTAGTAATGTTCTACGTCTAGTCTCAACCTTTTTCTGCATTAAATAGGAAAGCAAGTCATGGAAATAAAGGTTACAATAAAATATGAGACAATTTCAATATTAAGTATTAATGTACAAAAGAAGAACAAGATAATAGTTAATTTTCGCCATTCCTTTAAAAGAATACCAAAGGTACATATATATCGGATTTTCTGTGCGGTCACCATAGACGTTGTTTGAAGCAACGATAGCGTTAAAATTACGAGTTTCCTCGTTCCAGATATATTTCTCTGATAGCGTAAAATTATAGAGAGTTGTGAGCGAGAAAAGAGTAGAGGAGAGGAGCGGGAGAAGCAGGGTGATGGAGAATAGTAGAGAGCGATCTCGTTTCATTAAAAAGTGAGAAGTCCAAATAACCATCGTCATAAAACGGCAATGATAAATGGTTCGCTTTATCTACGGCGGTAGTTTTCGTTACAGACTACGCTTGTTTTACTGCCATCTTTTGCATCAGACACTGCTATCGACCACTGGAAACTTTTGATGCCGTTAAAATAGAGGATAAAAAGTCCAGTATCAGAAATATCTTCGATTACAAAGTACTCGTTGTTGAAAAGTCTGGTAGCGTGGTGCGTGCAAAGGGTGAAAAAATGCAAAGGTTGCAAAGAGTGGTAAAAATTCAAAGAACTAAAAGGTGGAAAATGTAATGAGTGCAAAGGAGATCTAAAAAATGCAAGGTGTGCAAAGGGCGTACAATTCAAGGGGTAGAAAGGAGGCTAGGAAATGCAAAGAATGCAAAGGTTGTAAAAAATACAAAGGGCGCAAAGGGTGCAAAAATGTACGAAGGATGTAAAAAATGCAAAAATGATCAGGTTCCAAAGCGTGTAAAAAATGCAAAAAATATAATGAGTGAAAAGGGTGTAAAGGGAACAAAAGTTAAAAGGATGCAAAGCTGGGTAAAAATGCAGCGTGTGCAAAGAGAGGTAAAAAAATGCAAAATGTGTACAAATTCAAGGTGTGCAAAGAAGGCTAAGAAATCCAAAGAGTGCAAAGGCTATAAAAGATGTAGGTGCAAAGAAGGGTAAAACAAACAAAGAGTGTAAAAATACAAAGGATGCAAAGGAGGCTAACAATGGCAAAGAATGTAAAGTATGTAAAAAATGCAAAGGGTGCAAAGAGTACCAAAGTGTAAAAAGGGTGTGAAAAATGTAAAGAATACACAGGGTGCAAAGGAAGTAAAATTCAAGGAACGCAAAGAGATACAAATTTAAAGGGTGCAATGAGGGCTAATACATGCAATGGGTGTAAAAATGCAAATGGTGAAAAGGAAATGTAAAAAATTTTAAGGTTTCAAAGAAGACTAAAAAATGCAAATAATACAAAGAGGTGAGAAATGCAAAGAATGCACAGGGTGCGAAGGATTTAAACTTCAAAGGACGTGAATAAGATACAAATGCAAAGAAAGCAAAGAATGCAAAGGTGGTCAATAAATGCAAATAATGCAAAGGGTGGAAACAATGGGAAGGGCGCAAAGGGTACAAACTGTACAGAGAGTATAAAAAATGCAAAGAATGCACTGGGTTCGAAGCGTGTAAAAAAATGCAAAGTATACAAAGCGTGAAAAGGGTGCAAAGAGTCTTAAAATGAAAAGAATGCAAATTTGGTTGAAAATGAAAAGGGTTCAAATGATGGGAAGCTTGAAAATGTGAAAAGGGGTGTAAATATTCAAAGGATGGAAAAGGTGCAAAAGATGACAATGGTGCTAAGGGCGAAAATGGTTCAAAAGGTAAAAAAAGTGCAAAGGGCGCAAAAAATGCAAAGGGTGCAAATGATTTAAAGCTGCAGATGTGAAATGGGGCGTAAAAATGCTAAGGGTAAAAAAGTTGCCGCAGTTGGAAAAGGTAATAAGGATGCATAGGCGCCACAGAGTGCAAAAAGTGCAAAGTGTGCTAATGTGCAAAGGATGTCAAAAGAGCAAAGAGTGTAAAAAATGCAAAGTTTGAATAGCATTCAAAGGATCTAAAAGTCGATAGGATTCAAAGCGTGCAAAGGGTTTAGAGCAGCTGATTAAAAAGTGGAAACAATGTAAAGGGTGCAAAGGGGGCTCAAAATTCAAACGTTGCAAATGTACAATGTGGTTGAAAATTGCAAACTGTGCTAAAGCTGCAAAGAATACAAAAATGGTTCAAAGCGTGGAAAATGTGCAAAAGGCGGAAAATGTTCAAAAGTTGAGAAGGATTCAAAGGGCTTTAAATTAAAAAGGATGCAAAGGGTGCTTAAAGTGCAAATGTTGGAAAGAAAAGGGTTCAAATAATTTAAAGAGCAAAATGGTGAAAGGAGGGAAAAGGGCGTTAAGCTGCACACTGCCTATTATATTCAAAAGATTAATTTTCAGGCGAATTGTTCTATACATTATCTTTTAATTTTTATTTCGTGCAGTTAATTCCAGTTAATATACAATAAATGAATTCAACTAATATCCGTTTACAAAGGAGAGATATGAAACACCCCGGAAACGTTCTTCCGCGATTTTATCCGATGAAAATTCATTTGCTGTGAGCCATGCCTACTACCTGCCCAACGCTGTACTTAGAATCACTTAGAATGATAAACGATTCGCGTGAGATGTCCCCGTTATGTGTTCTCGCACTAACTGACGACGGCAACGGGGAACGCAGTTAGTAAATCTATCGAATCATCAGTTCAGGAGAAAGGGGAAAACTGTTTTAGATAACGGCTTGCCGTCTTCGCACTGATGTAACGTATAAAGACTCGATCAATATTATATTCATGTGAAAATTGCGATCGGCATTTCAAAGTGGCCTGGTTATTTTGTCCTATTTTTGATCGAGCGCTGATCGGGAAAAATAGAGAGGACCATACTACTTTTGTAACGCTGTTTTAGCCGGATTCCATTTAGTACGTGCATATAATTGTAATATTTTCTCCATTTGAATATAAAAATTCTCCAAAAATAGTTAATTTCTGACACATCTATTATTTACTATTTTGTTATTTCACTATTCAAATGTGTTCCACTTGTTTCGATTAGGAAATTTACCTACCTCGTCAATTTTACCTCGCCAGATATTTCATAATGTCGGCAATTTTATTTTCGGCATTTTCTAGTATCGTAAATTTTCTAATTCTGTAGAAAAACAAATAAAACTGAAAAATATACTTTTCAATTTTTCAATCAAGTTTGAAATTCGCGCGAAAATTCCTTCCTTGCCAACTTCTAGCGTCAAGCATGTGAAGGCACCTTCGATGAAGGCGCCGGTGCAGTAAAGTGCTAAGTTTACTTTATGTCCTTTTCATGCCAGTTGTGCATTTAATTAATTTTATTAAAATATTTTGATCCCCTTTTCGGGTAAAATATTCAATTAAGTCCATTTCTCCCACCTTGCTTGAAGTCCCTTTTAGACTCTACTCGAACGAATTTTGTTTTTAATTTCTACATTGTTGAACATAATTCAGAAATTTTGTTTAAATATTACAAAAAATAAAAACGGTGGGGTTTCGCAAAAAATATTATATATTTTTTCTTTGAATTTTTAAAATATGTCAACTAGTTTTTCTGAAAAGCCAACCTTTTTTCAAGTTTCTGCTTCAGGAATGCATCCTATTAGCTTTATGAGGAATAAACAATTTTTTACGCCAGAAGAATTACATTTTTTTCTGAAAATACGGCTGACAAGTATGCTGAAAAGAACTTTGGTTTCCGCTGAAGTTCAGTGTTGAGTCGTTTTTGGTGTCGCTGATGATGAATCTGAGCCCAAAAATGAATACATATGGCGGATCCAATATGGCAGATAAGTATGCTTGAAAATCTAATAATTCAGCTAAAATTCAGTGTTAGAGTTCTTGGGGTTGCTGATATGAATACGATATAAACCTGAGTCTGCTAAAAAGACTTTGAATTCAGCTAAAATATAGATTTAACATGTTATTAGGGTTATGAATTATGAATCTGAATCCAAAAATTAAAAAAAAAACATTGGTTAGGGTCACTAATTACAAAATTGAATTTAAAAACTAAAAGAGAAAATGACGGGTACAAGTACAATATTTCGAACCAGTATGCTAATAATACTTTGAATTGAGCTGAAATTCAGTTTTTCAGGGGTTTTGAAGTCGCGGAATACGAATCTGATATTAAAAATTTTTTTAACAAAATTGTGGATCCAATATGGCGGATGAGTATGCTAAAAAAATTTGATCTAGCTCAAAGTTAGTGTTCAGAGGTTTGTGGAGTTTTGGATTAGTAATATTGATTCAAAAAATAATAAAAAAACGGATTTTATATGGCGGACGGGAATGCTAAAAAAACTCGAGATATAAGTGAAAAAAGATATTTGGCAGATCCAACAAGGCGGACGAATATGCAAAAAATACTTTTGATTTTTCTGAAATTCGCTATGAGGGGTTTTTTGAAACCACCAATTACGAATTTTATCTAAAATAATAAAAAAAATTAAATTGTGGTTCTGATTCGCCGGCGAACATTCTAAAAAAAAAGTTTCGGATTCAACTGAAATTCAGTTTAAGAGGGTTCTTGAGGTAGCAGATGACGAATCTGAATTAAAAATTGTATGAAACAAAATGGTGGATCCAAAATGGCAGACGACTAGCCTAAAAAGTTTTGAATTCAGAAAAAATGTAGTGTTAAGGTGTTCTTTTTGGACTGCAGATTACGAATCTGGATTCAAAAATTCAAAGAACAAAATGGGGCAACTAATATGGCGGACGAATATGCTAAAAAAACTCTGGATTTAGCTGAGATTCAGGTATAGCTGATTTTTCGGGACGTAGATTACGAATTTTAAGTCAGAAATTCAATAAACAAAGCGGCGTATCCAATATGGCAGATGTGTATGCTACCACAAGTTTGAATTAAATTAAAATTCCGTTTTAGAGGTTTCTTTACCGTTGCGTATTACGAATCTAATCATGAAAAGATTTTAACTGTTTTCCAGCTCGAGGTGATAGATCCCGCCCATCCAATTTCCTGTTTTATCCAATACAATTTGATAAACAATTTTACATTAATCATAAATAATGAATAAAGAATTATTAGTAAATAATAATAAATAATAGATGAAGGTATACAATTCATATTGCCAACAATCTCAGAAAGATTTGAATCATTTTCCAAACATTTCACAAATTTCACAAAGATTACCAAATATTTCAAAAATAATAAAAACATTTCGCAAAGATTTGCAAAGATTTTACACAGATTTAGAAAATTTCGTAAAGATTTCAGATTGATTTCAGAGATAGCATAAGGATTTGAAAATTTTTCAAAAGATTAAAAAATATTTAGCACAGATTTCGGGTAGATTTATAAGATTTCACAAAGAAGTCAATGATTTTTCAAAGATTTCACAAAGGTATCAAATATTACCAAATATTTCAAAAATATTAAAAATATTTTGCAAAGATTTTCAAAGATTTTACACAGATTTGAAAAATTTCGTAAAGATTTCAGATTGATTTCAAAGATAGCATAAGGATTTGAAAATTTTTCAAAAGATTTAAAAATTTTTAGCACAGATTTCGGGTAGATTTATAAGATTTCACAAAGAAGTCAATGATTTTTCAAAGATTTCACAAATTTATCAAATATTACCAAATATTTCGCAAAGATTTTCAAAGATTTCACAAAGATTTGAACAATTTCCGAAGATTAAAGAAATTCCACAAATATTTCGCAAAGATTTCGGATGGATTTCAAAGAGTGCACAAAGATTTCAATGATTTCACAAATATTATCAAATATTTTTACAATATTTCAATTATTTCACAAAGATTTCGGGTAGATTAAAAAAAAATGCAAACGATCTGATGAATTTAATCATTTGATTCCAGAGGGGGCAAATCAATACTTTGCCCCTCCCTGGTAGATTTCTGGGGGGGGGGGCATTGCCCCTGTGCCTCCCAGGGCTCTGCCGCCTGTGCATCTAGCAGAAAGATTATAAATTATTTCAATTGTGGTTTCCATTTATTTAGCGCGTCCATCTCTAATTTTGTATTGAGTTCGCCATTTTAATTTACGTCGTAACTCGTTCTAGATTTTTGGGGGTTTCACGCTCTTCTCGAGGAATATTTTTTGTCTCTAATGAATTTCTAAAATGTGTTTTCCATTGATTTTTTCCAAGTTTATCAATCCTACATGTTTCTAAAGCTTTCTGCTGATTTTTTAGTTTCGTTTAAGAAAGTTTAATGTTTTCTCCAGTTAGATTCTGATTTTACATTATGATATAATTAATAATTGTATATGAAAAATACAATATTCAAAATTCAAACATTACAGACATTTTCTATTTTCAAAGCAAAACACAAAAATTTTCAAACAACATAAATTTTCAAACAAGAAGATCCAATTTGTATTGAAAAATACACATTTTTAAACCAAATGCTTGAATTTGCAATCAAAAAAGATAAATTTTCAACAAAAAATAGAATAGTGAAGTTTCCAGTCAAAAATATTGATATTCAACAAACAAAAAAAAAACGAATTTGCGAAAAAATATTAAAATTTTCAATCAAAGAAACAAATTTTGAACTAAAATGATTAACTTTCGACCAAAAAATTAATGTTTAACCAAGTAGTTCAACTTTCAACTAACAAGTTGAATTTTCAACGTAGAAGATTAATTTTCTACAAAAAAAATTGCAGCAAAGTACAAGCACTTTCAACCAAATAGATGAATTTTCAAATAAAAATGATAAATTTACAATAAAAAGTGCACCAGTTAAATTTTCAGTTAAAAAAAATTAATTTTAACCAAAATAAAAGAAGAATTTTCAAGAAAACAGTTGACTATTCAACCAAACAGGATACTTTCCAAAAAGTTTAATTTTCAACAAAGTACATTCATTCCGCACTAAATTAGGAAATTTGACACTAAATAAATGAATTTTTAACCAAGAAGATTCATTTCTTACCAAAACATACAAACTTTCAACCAAATAATTGAAGTTTCAAATTTGAAATTTAATTTTTTACAATCAAACAAAAAAAATTGCAAAAAAATATTAAAATTTTCAACCAAAGAATGAAATTTCCAATCAAAAATTTTCAGCCAAAAAATGAATGTCCGATAATGTAGATCAACATTCAACCAAGTAATTAAATTAGTAGTTAAAGAACAATTTTTAACAAAATACGTACTTTTTCAACCGAATAGTTCATTTTTTAACTGAAAAAGATAAATTTACAATTTCCACATTTTTTGTATTTTCTCATGTATTTTATAATTTATTATTTAATTTCAATAAAATTCTCTTCACCGTAAAATTAGCTTTTAAATTTATTTAAAATTACCGTTTCAAATAATGGCTACTATCAGTGCATTTGCCATATCAATTAGTAATAGCATTACCAATTACTATAGTCGATATAGTTATCAATTTATTTAGTGGTTTATTCTTACACATTGAATTAGTCGATTTTTACTAATTAGCAGTAAACGAATCGGCGCTATTTGAATTAGTAGAAAATTACTATCATTTAGCAGTTCT
Source organism: Andricus grossulariae (assembly GCA_011634705.1). Classification (NCBI taxonomy): domain Eukaryota; kingdom Metazoa; phylum Arthropoda; class Insecta; order Hymenoptera; family Cynipidae; genus Andricus; species Andricus grossulariae. The sequence continues at coordinate 5,196 of JAABKJ010000446.1, read as the reverse complement.
CTACTAATTCAGATTTAGAGAGTAGTTGTTCTTCATGAATAAATTAATTTGTTCATACGGTCACACAAAAAGGCAATGGTTTCGGATGTTGAAGAATCATGATTCATTTGTCATATCTTACCAACGTACGTTTCGAATTAATTGCAGGTCTTTTTCAAAGGTAATTTTCACCCAAGTCAAAAATTAATATAATTACAAATTTTAATTTGATATAAATTTTTTTGATTGATTGTTAAGAAGCTGTTTAATTTTTTTTTTCGTTTTTTACAGTAGTGATGTTGATAAATTCATAAAAAATTTCAATTCTATTATTTATCTGTATTTTAAATGATTTGATAAGAATCCTCAATCTCTGATATTTCTAACTAAGTCATTAATTTCATAATTCAAACATTCTTTTTTGAAAATGTAATTTTTCTCTTTCAAATTTCGGTAATAATCCAAAATTCTCCTTTCGAAAACCACTTCTTTCTGATTCATAACGTCCTTTCCTGCTATATCTAAGGGTGTACCCACTCGAGTTCCTTCTCACGTTTAGTTGATCAGCGGATTCTTTCACAGGTTTCATTATGTTTAAAAGTAGTCTATCCCATTTTTCTTGACGATGCACGATTTTTCCAACACCATTTATATCTCACTGAGAATATTTCATGTTTAGAAAAAGAAAATTCATGATTTTAAAAACAGCACACAGATATTGAAATAATTATATCATATAATACTGTATTATATTACATTATATTATATTATATTACACTGTGTTACATTTTATTATAGAGTATAATAGCCTATCATAATATATCATGGTGTACCATATAGTATCATAGTGCATCATCATAGTGTATTAGTGTAACTTGGTACGACATACTGTACATCATAACATACGGTATCATAGTGTATGATATTGTTTCGTATTGCATCATATTGTACCATCTCGTATGATATTGTATCATACTGTATAATATGCTATGATATTACAGCATATTGTATCCCATAATGTTATAGTGTATCACATTGTATCGTATTGCATCATATTGTATGATATTATATCATTTTGTATCATATAGTGTGTCATGTTGTATCGTATTGCATCAGACTGTATCATATTCTATCATATTCCGTCATATTATATGATATTGAATTACATTGTATGCTATTTTATCATATTGTATGATATTGTTTCGTATTGTAGCATATTGTATCATATAGTATCATCCTGTGCCTTATTGTATCATGGTGTTTCGTAATGCTTCATATTGTATCATATTGTAACATTTTGTATGATAGTGTATCATATTGTATGTTACTATATCATATTGTATGATACTATATCATATCCCATCATGTAATATGATATTGTACCATATTGCGTCATACTGTATCATATTTGATAATAGTGTATTATATCGAATGATCTTCTATGATATTGTATCATATTATCTTATAATGTATCACATTGTATGATGTGGTTTTATGTTTTATAATATTGCGTGATATTGTATGATATTGTATCATATTGTGCGATACACGGTGCTACTGTATGGAACCTACTGTATAACATTGTATCATATTGTAAGATTCACTCTAATATAGTAGGATAATAATATGAAAATGTATTATACTGTATCATAATGCATTATATAGCATCATAATTAAGAAAGAGTAAGTGCGAGGGGGAAGTATATGATAGTTAATGATTGATTGATTTACCTAATTGTAGTTTTATGTTTTTCTGGTTGTTCGCTCACCCAGTCCTCCTAATATTTTATTTTAAAATATTTTAATTCTTAATTTTAAATTTAAAAAAAAATCATTAATGCATACTCTATGTGAAAGCTAATATATTTGCTAATTAATCTGAATGAGGAAGCAAAATATATTAGGGAAAGTTCACTCGAGAGTTGATAGAGCTCTAATAAAGATATGTAAAGAAAAGTTGCAAAAAGTTCATACATTTCGAGAAAATCATCGTCAATAAGTGTAAAACTAATAAATGATTTTTCAACAAAATAAATTGTTTTAAACTCGTTTGAACTATTTGTTTAGAAATGCGAGGTTCGAAGACACTAATAGAGCGATTCGATTCAGCTAAACACATTACATGAAGTCTATGTGTTTTGCTGTTTTTTCTTGACTCAATTGCCAAAGTAGCTTAAATAAACAATTATGTGGTATAGAATTTATATTTATACCAATAAAATGTGTTTTGAAAAAAAGTGGAATTTACATGGTTATGCCATGACACCCTTTATTTACAATTCAGAGATGCGAGATTGCCAAAAACTTGTACATTCAAGACAATGCAATTTTCGAAATAAAAAAACTTTGAAAATCAAAGCAAAACTATTTTTTTAATTACGTCTAATCCTAGAATGTATTATATTTATAAAAAACTTTATATATATATATATACACGCATGTATATACATATATATAAGACTTGTTTATTTTGGTCAACTTTCTTCTTATTGAAGTAAATATTAATACTTAAATAAAAAATAAAAATGTCATTATATTTTTTCTGAAAAATTAAATAAACATAACTAAAAAAAACTGAATGTCCTAAATTGTTGGAAATCTTTAGAAATTTGATTTGGAACATTTTTTCTCAACAATTTCAGATGTACAAAAAAAATAAGCATGAAGTCACATCGTGATCTCGTGAAGGACTGGATTTAAAATGACAAATAATTTATTTCTTTAATAAACAAATAAAAAATAAATAAAATGTTTTATTTCGTATTTTTCCCTGAAATTTTAATAAATTACGAATAAAAACACAACTTTTTTCATAATATTCAAAAAGTTTTGAGCTGAAACTTGGCACAGTTATTTAGTACCCGTAAAAAATATGCGAAACGAATGTTTGTATTGTGTGAATCCGGCAGTGAGTTTTCCATTTGCAAGTAGTCAAATACAATTATTACACCTTACAAATAACTATAAAAAGTTTAATATTTCAGAAGGAACATTTTTTGGTTTAAAAGTTTTTCCAAGCACTGCCATTATTGCGACGCTAGGTGCCTTTAGTACTCTTGCCGTACGTATTTCAAGCTTTATCCGAGAGATAAAGAAATTCACATATTTTAGACGGCCTTTTTGTTCGAATAGCCTAAACCAATGCGATGGCATTACGAACTGAACGTAATGTTCTACAGGATTACATGGTACAGGAAATATTTCACAGACAAGTTAAAAGATTACTGCACGATGTAATCACCGTTTACGGGTGGATTTCATTTTATCTGCGGAAATTTATTATTCTACCGAGTCAGAATTGTCAGGGTTTTATGTGGACCAAATATCTTGAACCCGGCCCGAATCCATTTCATACCACATTAGCTGCACTGCAGGGTGACAAAGAAAAATCAATTTATTTGATCTTTTTCTCCGTGTTTTGTTTAAAAGAAATGTTTCAATTAAATACCTTTGAGAGGACGCTAGAGCAATGTGAGAAACTCAATGATCCAATTATTAAAAAGCCCATGGCGCCATTTTTGATTAATATCTCGAAACTATCCGCGAACTTTTGTTGTCGGGAAACCTGTGTTCATGATTGAATGAAGCTGACATTTTTTGTTATTGAAATGCAAAAATGTAATCTGTTCATTTGAAGAAACATAACATAGAATTAATATAATCAAACTGGACGAAAGTAATTTTCGGGCTCGGGAGAGCTGGAAAGTGATATTGGACCCTTGGTGGTGATTTTTTATGCCGAGGAGAGCTGAACAGTGAGATTTGAGAATTTAGGGTGATTTTTGAAGCTGGGGAGAGCTGGAGTATGGGATTTGATACTTTGGAATGATCTTTGGAGCTGGGCAGTATTGGAAAGGGGGATTTTGCACGTAGAAATGATTTCCGCGGCTGTGAAGGGCTAGACGGAAGTAATTTTCGAGATGGGAAGAGCTGGAAAGGGATATATGACCCTTATTAATGATTTCGATACTGAGGAGAGTTGAACAGTGGGAATTGAGACTTAAGGGTGATTTTTGAAGCTGAACAATGGATTTCACACTCAGGGGTAATTTTAGCAGCTGTAAAGAGCCGGCCAGGACTGATGTTTGGCGCCGAAGAGAGCTGGAAAATGAGATTTTAAACCGAGGGGTGATTTTCGGGGCTGGAAGAGCTGGTCGGGGGTGATTTTTGTATATAAAAAAAGCTGAATAAGGTTATTTTACAGTTAGAGTGATTTTCAGGTTGGGGAGAACTAGACGAGTAAATTTTACATTTAGGGGTGACATTCGGGGCTGTAAGTGCTGGAAAAGTGTGATTTTTGGGACACGAAGAGCTGGAAAGGCGGATTAGACACATATAGATGATTTTTACGACAGGGGTGAGCTGGAAAGGGAAATTTAACACTGAGGGGCTATTTTTGAGGTCGGGGAGAGATGCAAAGTGGGATTTGACACTTTTGGGTGATTTTTGAATCTAGGGAGTGCTGCACAAGGGAGTTTAATAATTAAGTGTGATTTTTGGGGCTGGGGAAAGCTGGATAATTGTATTTTATAGTTGGAGTGATTTTTGTGGCTGAAAGAGCTATACAGAGGGACTAGACTCTTATGGATGATTTTTAGGGCTGGGGAGAGCTGTATGAGGGTGTTTTATAGTTAAGGTGATTTTCGGGGCTGGGGACAGCTATACGAGTGGATTTCACACTTAGGGGTGATACTTGGGACTGGAAGTGCTGCAAAAGGATAATTTTTGTGGCTGGGAAAGCTGGACAGGGGTATTAGACTCTTGTGGATGATTGTCAGGGCAGGGGAGAGCTGGAAAGAGACATTTGACTCTTAGGTATGATTTTTGAGGCTGGGGAGAGATGGAAAGTAGGATTTGACACATTGAGGCGATTCTTGGATATGGGGACTGCTGGACAATTGAGTTTGATAATTAAGGGTGATTTTTAGGCCTGGGGAATGCTGTATGAGGGTATTTTATAGTCAAGGTGATTTTCGGGGGTGGGGACAGCTATAGGAGTGGATTTCACACTTAAGGGTGATACTTGGGACTGGAAGAGCTGCAAAAGGATAATTGTTGTGGCTGGGAAAGCTGGACAGGGGGATTAGACTCTTGTGGATGATTGTCAGGGCAGGGGAGAGCTGGAAAGAGACTTCTGACACTTAGGTATGATTTTTGAGGCTGGGGAGAGATGGAAAGTAGGATTTGACACATTGAGGCGATTCTTGGATATGGGGA
>JAABKJ010000445.1:0-50092 GCA_011634705.1 Andricus grossulariae | reverse complement strand
AGCTTTAACAAAAGAGAAGTCACAATCACCAAATTACAGTTGTCGATGATTTGACCTTTAATTTTGAAAGGTCTGGGTGCAAATTTGGGGGAAATACGGAGACCGAGCGGGCAGCGCGAGGTAAACACATCATCAAGCGCGAAGCTCGAGAACCAACAGTCGCGCGCCCTAGGCGCGTTCAAACTTGCGAGCGAAGCGAGCCGCACGCGCAGTGCGCAATGAGAATGTGCCCGCACAGCAGGCAGATTTTTTTCTTTGTACTTCTAATTATTCCATCCTTTGTTTTTATCTCCAAGGTAAGATTGCATTTTTGGTTCGATTAATATTTTCAAGAAATTACGCTAAGAGTAAAAATATTCCATTTCGAAAAACATGGAATACAATTTAAAAAATTATTCTTTTTCCTGGTCATTTATTATTGGTTTATAACTAAAAAGTCAAAGAAAAGCGGTAAATTTGAGCAAAAACCCGCAACCTTCTAGCATTACTCTGAGAGAAGATATTTAAGAGTAATACTGAAATATTTCCACAGTTAGTTTTGTCAACTCGCATTAATTATTATCTTACAAAGTAAAAAGTGGACAAAAAGTTGAAAATTTCAGAAAAAAGCAAAACTACCTAGCATTGCTATAGGATAAGGTTGCTATAAACAATAATAAATTGATTGAATAGTTTTTCGTATTTGCATCAATTATTGTCTTACCTTATGTGAAAAGTTGACAATTTTAGAAGAAAAAAAACTTTCTTGCATTATTTGAAGAGACTATTGATATAGAGAGTAATAAATTGCTCAAAGAATTTATTACTCGCATAACATCTAATTATCAATATAAAGTACTATTTTATGAATCAGAAACAAGTTTAACTGAAGAAAAATGCACAAAATAATTATTAGTGCCAAAACTCACAAAATCCAATTATTCACTTATGGCTGTTTTAGGACACTTTATAACAGACTTATAGCGGTGACATTTAAAAAGTAATTTTCAATTCTTATTCTATGGCGACTTGTTGAAATAAATGATAAGGGTCAATTCGATAAGGTAATATTGACGATTCTAAATAAATTGCACGAAAACGTTTTTTTCATGGGAAATACGTGTTAAGCTTCGTGGGGTTTGCAAAACCTCTAAATATAATTTTGTTTCCAAACAAGAAATGCATTTATCAATTTATGAACTAATCAACACCCTAGTCAACAACAAACAAATAAGAATCGAATTTTTTTCAAGTACATATAATTAAAGTAAGGGTTTTCATTTATTTGACTGGTCATTTTACGAGTCGAATTATAAAAAAAAACATGAAGCACCCTAGGAATTAATAGGGTTGAAAAAATTATTTTTTGGATTCGTTATTATAATCATTGTTTTGCAGAACCATCCCAAAATTGAAAATGTGAATAACACGATATCAAAGATAAAAACAAAGACAAAGATGAAAGCTTGTTCAGGGGGCGTTCATAAACCACGTGTCCGGCTTAGGAAAGCTACTAAAAGCTAATACCATACAGTGGCGAAAAACTATGGAAAAAGTAGGACAAACGGGTGACATGGAGGGGAGGGGGGAGGTCTAAAAATCAGCAAAGAATGTGCCACTTGGTTCATGGAAGCTTCCATACCAGAATTAGGTGTTATGACCCACTAATCACAATATTTAAATACCTTTATAAAAACTTGTTATATCCGGCATGAGACCATTATCCATCTATCTATCTGCATGTAGAATGTTCGTACCTTACAAATTCTCTCATGTAAAGGCGTGCCTCGCCTTGAATTCCTAATTAACATATAAACTAGTAGCACCATCAAGGGATTCGCATAAGTAGTAACGCAAACTTATACCACGTTTGACATGCGAAAACTCGACTGCTTTCCATTACTAAAACCTTTGGTCCACTATGGTACCCCATAAAAATAAATATAAAAGAAAAACATAAATGATATGAGTTCCTGAGGGACCACCTGTTTCATTCTAATCCCTGCAAAGGTCGAGGTGGTCTAATATTTTGATGAGTCACCCTTGCTTACTTAAAATTCGTCTGCGTTCGAATTACCGACCGGATTATGTCGCAGCGACATTTCGCGTAAGTGCGCTTCTGCAAATAAAATATGTAATGTCGTGACTATCTCGTGTATTTAGGAGAATAATCCGAGGCTTGCATCTGTCGTTCTCATAAAATATTCCTCGTCGCAGATATCCCGAGGGGGTTGCTAGAAATCGGTGTGCGGTTAGTCACGCGTGCCAAATAGGAAACCTAAACAGATTACACGCTGATTGGCTGATTTCAGGGCTCAGAATGAATCACCCCCGAAACCCTTGATAACCCTAGATGACGGTTCATCTCATTTCGGGCTTGTTTACTGTTCTCTGTTTCCCTCTTTGTCTGCTTCATTCAACTAAATGAGGGTCTACCTTTCTCATATATAGGTTCCATATATGACTCTGTGTGACACTCTGGCGAGCGGAATCCTATGGCGAAAGGCGACAGATGTGTCGACTAATTTCCTTTTTCGTCCCGGCGGATTTTGCGAATGGTATGCGTTTAATGGCCATCCCTAGAGTCTGTTGCGAATTCCAGAAGGGTGACTCTCCACCGAATCGTGGGTTGGGCATTATACAGGGCTTTTCATGAGGGATGTAGGATGTATGGTGAAATGTGACGCCCGTCGGGGAGTGTGAAGTATAGATCATGTTGCGGATGGTCTGGTGTCTTCAATCAAATATCTCGATTATTGTAGGCCTTCGGCGAATATCGACCACGCTGTAGAAAATATTTGGAATTTTACCACACTTTTACTATACGAGTGCAAGGCAAAATTTCTTTACTGGTATAGGAAGTTGAAATTGCAATATGTGTATTGCCATTTCGAAGAACGCGCGCCGTTTTCCATACAAGTATTACAGCTTTACTTTACAATGCTGGTATTAGAATTTTGCCTTTTACTCAATTCAGCAAGTCTAGCGGATCAGTGATCCTCTATTTAAGAAAGATGAAAAATATGCCTTGCTAATCTAAGGGGGGGTTTGTTTTTTGAGAGAGCTTGGCGGTGAGGGTACGATTCTCCGTGCCTGCGAGTTTCGATTTTTCTAAAATCTTTTTCCGCAACATTGCATTAAATGTATAGCAGTATTACAATACATGTATGGCAATATTACAATTACAGAATTTGATAACTACAATATCACGTATTGGAACGTTATCTCGCGCCTCGGAAATTAATTTTCAATACATTTATTGGGAAGTTCCAACAGAATATTTTTACAGTGGTGGACAAAACAAGCGCCCCATGGTGAGTGTCGACTAACTTAAACCCAAAAGGGCTCGGACCACCCGGCTCATTTCTGTCCCAACTTCTTAGATGGCAAACGATCATTTTTAGCCAAAAAGAACAAAGTCGGTTCATCCCTTTTCGAAAAAACTCAAGTTTCAATTTTTCAAAAGAGTTTAATAAACATATTTTAGTAAAAATAAGTTTAGAGCGGAATTTTATTGGCTCAAACCATTTAGTCTAGCAATAAAAAATGTGCTGTAGGAGCTGAATATCCTACGAAAACTCAAACCCTGCAATATTTTGTGAAAAGTGTCGAAAAAAGAGGGGAAAAATTAGTTTCTTGACGTGTTAACCTGTATAATAATTAAACTGTATGAAATAAGTTTTTAATTTAATTTTACTGTGTAATGCTGTCCACAATGAAGATTTCAAGAGAGATTGATCAGCTACCAATGTTACAGCGGTGCTGTGGAATGAGCATGTTGTTTAAATGAGTAACACGCGATTTCTCAATTGATCTGAAATCTATCCCCTCTCCCAGGCATCCCTGACTTACTCATCCTATATAAATTCCTTGATCCCTTTAGTACAGCAATGTCAGAACCGAAGGAGTTACGCTTACCTCGAAAGGAATTTGGCTCTAAGAAAGCATCCAGAGGTGACTGTTGTCACCTGCAACCCTCGCGGCCGCTATGTAAGAACAACAGCGGTAAAAGACGAACTCCAAACTACACCACTCTCCTAATTTTTTACCTGCAACATCATCACAAACTATTTTAAACATCGTATTAAAATAATGTATAACATCCCCATCTCATTAGGCACTTGACTTAGGCCGTGCCTGATGATGAAAACCCGAGTTCAACCGAGAATAAGTTTAATACTAACAGAAATTTCCTGTTAAACGAAAAAAATCTAATATTTTATCTCTAAAAGTTGCGAAGTTATGGCCCTGAAAAGTCGATTTTGTAGCGAATGTCTTGTTTTCAATAGGAAATTCTAGTTTTTGTGAAATAACTCATTTCCTATTCATTACAGGAGAAGGTTGGCGGTAAATCAGATAAAACAACATAATTGGGTTATATCTAAAAAAAAACACTTCTTTAGCTCTAATAGCACCGAAATTATGGCCTTTTAAAAATGACCCTTTTCTTTTGGAATTTCATTACAAATGTTTTTTAAAATAATTTTTCGTTTCCATAGGATGAGAAATGTATAATAGTGCAAATTTGAAATTAACGAGCCTTTTGTATGCCCTTCACTGATTTTGAACTTTTCATCATATTTTCATAATGATGTTAATAAAATGTTTTAATTCAAATCTGTTAATTAAATCTTCATTTACGTCCAGCAAAAGCTACAAAATATGATAAGAACATTTTTCCATGTCTCAGCCTCCAGAAGAAAGTTATTTGAAAAAACATTTTTGACAATATTCCATAATAAGTGTTATTTTCAGAAGACGATAACTTCGATGGTATGAGAACTGCGCGCTCGGCCTTTGCACTTCCCCCACATTTGTGCACAATTTTGATAAAACTAAATGTCAAAGCATGGACAACAGTAAGTTTTTGATTGTGAATTCTCTTTTGTTAGAGCTCCTTCGGCTTCAATAAACACATTCTCATCACGTGTCTCGGGCTTCGCACTCGATTTTGTCCAAAATGCGAACTTTTTCTGTATTACCTTCAACATTATTATAAAAAGTGGATATTATATTCATTTCTGTACCTCGGCCTGCGATTGGTAATTCAAATATTACAAAATAAAGTACAAACTTTATTTCTCATGATGTGTTTTGGAATGTTGTTAATGCTATAACTCCAGTAATTTTTTTCTTTATAAAAAAAGTCATTAGGATACATTATTCTCCTTTTTGAGTACTAATAATAACCGCACATAGAATTTTCAAATCTTGAAAAAAGTGATCTAAAAAATTTGGAAAATGCTCTCACTTTTTGAATTTTTATCCGAAATGGCTGGCCACCGAACTTTACCTTCATTTTAGGACACTTGAAGAGTATACCAAATCCCAATCAAATATGTCAACTCTTTCGAAAGTTATCGCTCTAACAAACTAAAAATCTACAGACATACAGAAAAACACATTCGTAAAATGCCAAAAGATGCGAAATACGTGAAAAATCTGAAAAAAAGACTTGCATGATATTTTGTTTTAGCCATAAAAAAAATATGAAAACAAAAATCCAATTCTTAGCATAACGATGCAATATAGGGAAGAATATCTGAAGAAAGCATCGTAGTTTGTTATTCATATTCAGGTAATTCAAAAAATAAATATACATTGACAAATCTCGGTCAAAAATCGAGCGCGTGGTGCGAGTGTCACGATAAGAATGTTTACCTCAAAGCCTACAAAGCTTTGAGTAACCTAATCCATGAACTAAACTTAATTACGTAGAAAAATCCGAATATGAAGAAGCATATCAATACTGGGATCCAAAAGAGATCTTGATGATGAACTTTCAGTCAAGCATTCCAAGTGCAAAGACAAATATCCAAGCGCGAAGCGCGAGTTACAACAGATGCGCGCCCCAGGCTCGCTCAAACTTGCGAGCGAAGCGCGCGATGAGAATATGACCTCGCTGCGGACAGATTTTTGAAAATTGAAATGGTGACATTTAGAAGTATGTTGTTGAAATATCATCGTCAGATTCTTGTTATTATTATAATTGTCATGAATTTCGTAGTTCAATTTGAATGTTGGACCTTAGAAAGAAATTTAAATTTTGATTTACCTATTCTTAATTTATTTTCTTAAATTTTATTCCATTCAATGCTTAGAATGTTTTCGACTACGTCCATCACCTTAATGCCAAATAATTTATCCATTCTAATAACAAAAAACAGACACTCCATGTTTTATATATATAATATTTATATATTTATAATAAATAAGATATTTAATAGATTTATCTTTGTATTTTTAATACGTTCACACTGATATCATAAATTATACCTGCTACGATATTATTAGAGAATGATTTTGAACTTATATAGTTATCATTCATTTTACACAATTAACAAAAAAGAAAGTGAAATTGCGTCATGTAAAAACTGAAAATGTTTCTCTTCTCTATCTTTACAGAAAAAAGGAATATAAAACATTTATTGCCTAGTACAACTGTGCAAAAATAACAGAGAAAAAAAAGAAATAATAACATATATAGCTGAAAATTGAAAATAAAAATTCCATTTGGAACTATATTTCCATTGTTGATTGGTTGCCAAGCTTACTCAACTGGACTCTAGGTAGCATAAACGCTGTTTTTTATTATATGTACTCGTACATATCGTAAGCTCCACTTTTATATGTTTCCCAGTATTAGGACTGACCTAGTTGTCTTTTTCTATTTTTTAATTCTATCTTCAGGGCTTACGCATTCTAAAAAAAAAGATAATCATTAACTATTGAAATATATGCCACAAGAATATGCCAATAAGAAAAGACTATTTCTGATCTAGATTTTCATTATTATTCAACCACTTTTTTTATTCAAACTCAAGGAAAAAAATTATGTTTCAGGGTATACTTGACAATGTCCTTCCACTCTTCCCAAATGTAACACTGTTTCCAATTTCTAAAATAAGCAAATAATTTTAAAATATAGTGAATTGTTTCAAAAAAGTTTTCTTTAAAAATACTGTTTTATCGATTTCAGCCATGGGAAAATGTAATTTGAAAATTGAAAATGCTAAGTTGTAGAAAATAATTACCCGAAAAAATAAGCGATCACTTATTAAAATTCAAACTATTTTCAAAAACTGGCAAGGAGCGAATGTAAGAAAAAAATTCAATTACAAAAAAATGGTTAAAATTAATGCGTCTTGTAATTTTTGGAATTTATTCTTTAGGAATATTTGTTTAATTTGAAATTACATAGTAATATTATTTTTATTCTTAAAATTATCGAAACCTTATTTTTGGCAGATATCCGGATTTCAGCACAACAACTATTTTAAGAGCGCATCAGCTAATTTGAATCGTTGGATTTTGAATTTTGAATTCTGGATTTTCATGAATATCGTATTTCAATTTGAATGCTGAACATGACCAATGTTTAAAAATTATCTCTTTATTTTTATATTTTCCCGGTATTGCGGATGACCTAGTTGTCTTTTTTCATTTTTTATATTCTATCTTCAGTGCTTATGCATTCTAAAAAATAAAGAATTATTCACTATCGAAATATATGCCACAAGAATATGCCAATCAAATAATACTTTTATGATCTAGATTTTCATTATTAGTCAACCATTCTTCTTATTAAAACTCGAGCATAAAAATGTAAGAGACTAGCTATTCTTTGGTGAAATAGGGGAAAAAGTAATATATCGAGTTATACTTGACAATTTTTTTCCACTTTTCCCAAATATGAGACTTAAGCGTAAATTTCCGTCCTCTTCTTGAGATTACACTGCAGATTTATAGTTCGAAAGCAAAGAACTTTGGAACCTCCTTTTTCTCAAAGTTTCTCATCGTCTCGGAGACTCCCCAATTCGTTTGCGAAAGTCAAAGGGGGATTCTGAGCGAGACTAATTCAATGCGAGCTGGTCGCTCTGTAAGATCACGAAAACGATAGTCCATTTCTTAGGTGACGGAAAAAAGGGAAACCGTTGTTTTCCCCCGAGACTTTCAGAGTTCCTTTTAGTTTGGTTATTTTCGGATTCTTGAAGGAAAGTCATAAAACACATTGCCAGTGAGTGTTTAGTGTTTACGACGGAATACCATTTTCCTTTCTTTATCTTATTAAATAACAAATGTTTGCATTCCACATGCAAACCTTTTAAAATTCCTCTTCTGTCACGATAGTCATTTCTCTGTTTTTGAACTTTCATCCCACATGGGAGATATTAAAGTTTAGAAATCGTCTAAACAGAACAAGGCCACTTGATGTTTTTCCTTTTCCCTGAGGATCCTAACTCCTCTTTACAGAGTTTATCTGTAGAAATTTGTGATAAAATGTGCACGTTTCTATTTGTGAAAATCGTTAAAGAATGTTTACGGGTAACGTTTCAAAGCTCCTACGTCACATGTTTTTCACTGTAAAAATTTCTTATTTCAGACGCTTATTTTCGTGGAGGTAATTGGTTAATGACCTATAATGTCAACATCATTAATACGAAGTTTTGTCAGGTGCCACGGAGAAAATAATTCGTATTTGACCCTTAAAAATTCAAAATGGCGGATTCAACATGGTGGACTAATTTGGGAATACTCGTTGGATTTTCATAAAACTTATCTCTCAGGGGTTTTTGGGATCGCTGATTACGAAACTTGAGCACAATTGGCAAAATTAAAAATAGCGGATCCGATATGGTGGACGAGTTTTAAAAAAATTGTTTAATTTTCATGAAACTTGGAATCTATGTGTTTTCGAGGATGTTGATTTTAAAATTTAGTTCAAATTACAAATTTTCGATTTGAATTTGGCTGTGCAAAATGTAGTTTAGTATGAAAGTTGTATCTTTGATGATTCGCCAGTTTCATTCACCATTTCTTACCCGTAGAATTAATTTGTTTTTAGTGCAGGAAAAGACACTTTGAATTCTCGTCAGTCTTCTATTTTTTATTTGTTTTCCTTGATGTAAATGTACGTTGAATATAAAAATATTGTTTTTGACTCTGACCGTCCTTTTGCTCTTCATTTGTTTCCTCACGGTCCGGTGACGGCTGTCAGAGTAGGCGATGATGCTTCGATTCAATCCCGCCGCAGATTATTATCAGAAACCCCAAAAACACATAAATTCCAAGTTTCATGAAAATCCATTAAGTTTTTTAAAAATCAACCCCTGAGTGAAAGTTTTATGAAAATTCAACAGCTTTTTCAACATTTGTTCACCCTGTTGAATCCACTATTTTGAATTTTTAACGTCTGACTTCAGATTCGTTATCAGAGACCCCAAAACCCCCCAGATGCCAAGTTTCTTGAAAATCCATTAATTTGTTGAAAAATCATCCGCGGTATTGGATCCGCCATTCTAAATTTTGCAAATCTGTTACCGGATTCGTAATCAGCGACCCCAAAAGCCCCAGAGTAACAAGTTGTATTCTAATTTATTTAATGCGTCGTTCAAAAATGAATTCTTTCGTAAAAAGAGTGATTTTCGAAATTTTTTTATCTATGAATATTTAAAAATTTACCCAATACATTCGTCATTATATGTTTTACATTCTAAAATGCTTTAAATACGATATCAATAAGAATATTTCTATATTACTTCAAAAAAATTGAATCTGGAGAAAAAAGTTTTTAAATAAAAAAGGTGGTAATCATGCCGCAAAGGATAAAAAGGTTCTTCACAATCCGGGGTGGTTTTTTGCATTTCACTGTGGTTCAAGAGGGCTGGTGTGGCTTATTAGATCCTGAAAATAGCTCCAAGTCATTCTATACATTTTTTTGCTTGTTAAATCAAATCAAAATTCATGAGAACTTGCAAAACAAATTTCCGACATTTTTAGTTGTAGTTGTTACACGTAGGGGTATTTTTGCATGGATAAAAAGCTATGACAATTTTTTTGTCATCTGTGACTCTGCCTAAATTCATTACAACTGATTTTGTGAATGTGCAGCATGTACAAAAAAAAACTCGGGTCTTGAAGGGCTAAAGCAAGCGCTGAAAATTTTCCAGTCTCCGCGACGCACCCGGATGCACATAATCGTAAATAATAATTTTGTGGTGAATAATAATGAACATTTGGCACTTCCCTGTATGTTGAGAGTGCGGCATCTCACCCGGCGCGGCATCTCTCCCGGAATTACCATACATAAATTCATAAACAAATAAAGGACTTTTCAACCAAATAGTTATATTTTTAACTAAGAACGATTGCTTGTCCAGCAAAAATGGAAAATTAAATTTTGAGTCAATAAAATTTAATTTCAAATTAAAAAATCCGATTTTGCAGCAAAATAGTTGAGTTCTGAACCAGAAGAGATTAATTCTTAAAGAACAAATTTTCTACATAAGAGTTTAATTTTTAAACCAAAAATATGAATTTTCGAAAAGAAAGTTAATTTTCAACCAAATAGTAGAATTTCTTTTGAAAAAGGGGAAGATTCTTGAGAAAAGAAAAATTATTTAAAGAAGGGGGTTGAGGGGGAATAGGGGGGGAGGTGTTTACTCACTTGTAAAATGGAATCACTAATTTTTATTTTTTCAAGCTTCTCAAAAAATTGTTCTTCAGATTTCCATTTTACAGGTTTAATGTCACATTCCGCGTTACCCCTCCCCCTGCTTCATAAATTGTCTCAAAATCTATTACTTCCCCCCTCCCCCAGGCAATGTGATGAAGTATTTGAATAAGCTTATTGATTAGAAATAATAATTTGGCTTTTTCATAGAAAACGAAAAAAAATCTGTATATATGTAGAATATCATTCTTTTTGCAAATTTCTTGCGGAATGTCATTATGTTATTCAAAGTGAGATTCTACTCCAAGAAGTTAAAATCCACAGTTCGCAGCGTACTCAGAGCATAATTTCACAACATTAGTAGCATTACCGCAAAATGGTACTTTTCGTCCAGATCTTAACGCCCTGAGTCTCTGCTTTTCAAAGTATATAACTGTATGGTGCATACCAACTAACGAAGGATGGAACTCGTCTCCTATTTCGAGGTGCTTCATCACTTATTCTCTTTGCTTTTCACTCAGTTCCTCAAAACCTCTCTAAGAGATCCCTTTGCACTTTTCAATAATTATACCCGCTGCACCTGAAAGTTAAAGAAGCTAAAAATATGTTTTTAATATTCGAAGATCATTAAAAATATAATTTTAAGTCTTTAAAATACTGAATACATATACCTCCAGTTAATAAAATTTCAAATTTATATTTTTTTAATCATTATTACACAAGCTGAGAATTAAAAAAAAATAGCTTTTACATTTCAAATTTAAAACAATTACAACCAAACAATAAAAATATTTAACTTGTATGAGATAAAAATTCATCAAGGCATTTTCAATTATTATTATTTAAAAGTATTTGAAAACTTGGATAGAATTTTAAATAAATTTTAGAGTAAGGTTTTCATTTCTATATCGAGAGCTTGAAGTACTTAGAACCTGTTTGATGATCACAAATAAACTTTCCAAAATGCGTATTAGGGTGGTCCAAAAAAAAAATGACTTTCGATTTTTAAAATTTGTCAAAATGAACTAGGCCCACCGGGCTTTCCAAATTTACAGCTGATTTTGAATGAGAAAAGCACAGTTTCCGGAAAAACGGAACATATAAGTAGTCGCTAACTTTTTGTACATTGAAGTTTAGTCTCTTCTAAAGAAATATTAAAGAAATAATTTCCACTCAATAACTTTTAACTTTGACCTCCTCATCCCCCTTGTATTGTGACCGGAAGATTCTCCAAAAAATGAAAAATTGCATTTTCATGTAAAATCTATGCTAGAGCCGGTTTATTTTTTTTATGAATCATTTTTATTTGATAAGTGATAAGTTTTAAGTATTTTTTAACTAGCTTCCAATTGTTTCAATAATCACAGACCCACAAAAAAAGTAGGATGTCCGACGGACAAGAGTAGTCTCATCCCATGTATTTTGGGTGGCTGAATCCCAATCCATGGCAAGAATTCCGCCATCGCCCTCAGGTTATTTTCTAACCTCAAAAAACATCGTTTTTTTGGCTATTTTTGCATTGAAAAATATGTGACAAAAAAACTCGTGTTTTTTTTTCTATCTCGACTACAAGTTGGATTCAGCTGCGGAAATTACATGGAAATCGTCTTTTTTGGTGAGTTGGGCCCAACACTTTGTGGTGAGGAAGGGGCTGCACACAGAACAATACGGTAAAACCTTGCAAAAAAAAATTGATGTTTGCCAAACAAGCTTGTTCGGAAATTCTCACAGGGAATAAACATTTGGCTGTTCGAAGTACATAGAAATTTTCTATTTACACAACGCCGACAACCAGCACCGAGGCCCAGAAGAGAGGAAGGGGCTCAAAGGAAACCCCACTGGGGTGGGGAGGCTAAGACTATGAAGAGGCACAAGCTAACACCCTGACGAGGTGGTAGTGGACACGAGCTACCCAGACTCACTGCTTACAGCGGAGAAGTTTGAGCTCTTCAGGGAGGCCACCTGGAGGGTGCTCGCAGGAGTGTACCCAGATGAATGACCAAAATTCGAGACTTCTTTCTGTAGGGGAGGGGTCTGCGTATTTGTCGCAGTCAACTCAGGGGCTAATGCTTGGCCACTTAATACAGTGGCCGAGACAAGGCCCTGGGAAGGTGCAGACCTAAAAGTATGTGGGGTTGAGTTGCTCCAAAAGATGGTTTGAGCTACGGCGTGGTTTCCAGGTAAGTTGGAAGACTCGTCTGCGGTCCTTCGATGATTGGAGGGATTCAACCTTTCACTAATGACAGCGTCCTGGCGAATCGTCAGGCACGATCGGCCTCAGGAAGAAGACACAGCATAAGGTACCAAGCAACTTCTAGTTGTACAAATTCCTGAGTCCCAGATAAGGGCTCTTGCAGTCCTCAACAACAGACACTCTTATCACCTGGGACAGGTCAACTTTAGGGTTTGAGCCAGGGATACAAAGAGCCTGTCGGGACACATGAAGAACGGGAGCAGACCTAAAATGACTGTGGAAATAGACAATTTTTATGTACTTCGAACCGCGAAATGTTCATTCTCCGTCAGAATTTCCGAATAAGCTTGTATTGTTCGAAAAAATGTTTTCTATCATCAAAAGAATCAACACGAAAACAATTTTTTTTAGGTTAGGAAGTGAAAAATAGCTAATTTTGTAATTCTGAGTTCGGATTCGGATTCAGCTACACGAAATCCATAGGGTGTGACTACTCTGGTTTGGCGAAAAATCAAATTTTTTTCGGCAAGGTTTTACGGTATTGTCCTCTGTGCAGCCCCTCCCTCACCGCAAAGTATTGGGCTCAGCTGAACAAAACAACCATTTCTATGCATTTTTCGCCGCTCAATCCAAATTCGTGGTCGAGATTTAAAGAAAAAACACGGGTTCTTTGTTACATACTTTTCAATGTAAAAATAGACAAAAAACGATATTTTTGAGTTTAGAAAACAACTTGAGGGTGTTGGCGGAATTCTGACTTCGGATTCTGATTCATCGACCTAAAATCCATAGGATGGGGCTACTCTTGTCCGTTGGACAACCTACTTTAATTTTTTTGTGGGACTGTGTAATTTTTTCCCGAATTTAATCGTAAAAAGTAATTATTATTTTTAAGCCTAAATGCCTTAAATTATATAGTTTATACATTTTAAGAATAATATTTATTGTTAAATATATTTGGAAATTATTTAAACAATTTTCATCTGTTTAAGCAATTTTTCGCCTGTAAATCTTGAAAAGTCAATATTTTCTGGGATGAATGACACACTTAAGGAATGTTGAGCGTAACACTTTTTTTATATTTTTCTTCCCAGTGGGTGAAAGGGGGGTTTAGGGTAGCGTACAATTTTTACATGGGTTCTGGTGGTTCTGTATGAAGGAGGGTTGGAAATAATGGCAGTTTAAGCGAGACTGCTTTTATATTTTCTCTCGTTGTCATATTTTGGGTTAGCTCTGCCACTGACGGCGAGGGGGCGAAACTTTTACACTGTTTCTGAGATTACAGTACCTTGACTTGCACTGACACTGAAATCCAGGTTGTATAGGTCAATCGTATCCATGGGGGACGTCGCCTCACGGGATTTTGCGGCTCGGCGTCTGTTACCGAGACGTCTCCTGGGCTGAGCCTGTCTCTTCCCCTTCTCGTCAGGTTCACCACATTCATTAAAATCCCTCCAAATGTTAGAAGCACCTGTAACAAGGCAGACAAACAAGATGCGAAATAGCCATAATGAGACCACAAAAAAGAGGAAAAGAAAAAGGGGTTACGCACATCGGCACCCTACGGTCCACTCAGAGGCAACCTTTAGGTCGCCGATGAATCGTGTGATGTGAGTGTGTATGGTGATGTATGCTCTCTCAATCGGCACCCTAAGGGTCCGCTTGGAGGCAACCTGTAGGTACCCGACAAGGCGTGATATGTGCTCTTGCATCGACACGCCACGGTCCCCTTGGAGGCAACCTGTAGGTTCTCGATGAAGCGTGAGGTGTGTGTGCCCCTCGAAGCCCTACGGGCCCCAAGAAGACAACCCGAAGGTCCTTGACGAAGCGTAGTATAAGATGTAAGCTACGGGAAAACCTGACAAAAAGGTATGAATTATTCATTTTCTTTCGTACTGAACGAGTTTGATTGGTTGAAAAACTGAAATGTGTTAATATGTGGGATGAGGTAGAGGTAAAGGTTATCGCAAATAACCAAAAACCTAAATTATTTTCTTCGAACGGTTGTGGCGGATCCAGATTGAAGACGTGAGGCTGAAATGTCCGTTATGCTGTGCTTTGCTATAGGGCCGTAAAAGAAATAATGGTTGGCTGGTTGCGTAGAGCTTGCGTGCAGGACAGGTAAAAGCGGGCTCAAAAGATTTGTTGAGTAGTCGCAGCGTCGAAAGAGGCAATAACGACCTTTCACGACGTATGCCCGTAGCGTCGTAGAGGTAGCGGTGATAACGTCCTTACACGTCGTATGCTTATAGAGCGACTGATGTGTAGGGCGATGTCGACGTTGCGCTTCGCATACCCGTCGAACGACTGGTAGCTCCGTGCTTTTTGTTTTTTTTGTTTGAAGGGGCCGAGAAAGGGAAATCTTCTAAAAGACACCCAGGGAAAGTGTGTAGTGTCGGATTTGCTCAGTGCTCCTACCGTCTAAAACCCCTCCTCGATTGGTTACCAACCTGGAAGGTTATGAACCAAGTTGAAAAGAAAACAGCGAACATCGAAATTGGTGGTCCGAGACAGTAAGACTACAAGGACACTCGCGCTTGATGCGAAACATGGAAAAAGAAAGATAAATGAATTAAATTAAGGCGGTGAGACGAAAAGGCAGGGCCTTCTAAAGCGGGCACAAGTTTTACTCGCGTAATTTCCGAGTGAATAGATGCTGGGATTTGGGTGATAAGCCACTGACAAACGAAGGTTTGCAGCGTATGAGTGAGCTGCATCGGCGATGAAAGGAAGCTTGGTTTCAGCGAGGATTTGTTTGTTGCGGATGAACCACGTTTTATTTAAAGCGGAGCGGAGAAGGCGCATGTAGGTGCCTTCAAGTTTTGAAAGAAGATGTGGGGCGCAAAACCCCAGATAGGAATCGCGTAGCTGAAAAGAGTTTACAAAGAGTTTGGGAGATTTGCGCCGGCGACGTGAGAAGAAGACAGCTTCAGATTTAGATTTGTTTATTTCAAATCTCCATCTGTAGTACCAGTTGAGATCGATTGGGGTAAATCTGTTCAGGCAAGAGGAGCAATGGCTGATGACCTTGGAGGCTTGAAGAAAACCAACATCATCAGCGTATTGGGCCGTGAGAGCATTCATTTTATTTTATTCATTTCTCATCAACAGAGTGTGGAAATTATAACTTGATGAGTTTATATATAAGACCGTCTCGTGCCAGACTCTGTCAAATGCTTGTTTACAGTCCAGAAGAAGCATGGTTGTGTGTCTGTCCTTGTGAAGATTTTCAGAGATATACTCGAAGACACGGAGAAGTTGGTTCGTTCTCGAAAACCGTGCTATATGTCAGGGAGAAAGTTGTTTTGCGCGACAAAATCATCAAAACGAGTGAGAATGATGTTTTCGGGTAGTTTACTGAGAGTGCAGAGTAGGCTGATGGGTCGATAGCTCGAAGCTCGGTCGAATTCAATTTCAATTCAATTCAAAATTCTTTATTGTTCATATTTCAATTACATTAAATCTTGTTACATAGTTTTTGGTTCCTACCTTACGCGACTTTACCCTGAATTAATTAATATGTTCTGGTTGTATTTGTTATTGACTTGTGAGTTTTGACAGTTGAGATTCTTGTATTTAGGAAAAATTTATAAAAAACCTATTTAGTTTTGTGGACTTAAATTATATTACTTCTTAAACTAAATTATCCCAGATTATATAGAGAAAAAATACTTCAGCTAAGTGTATTGAGCTGCGAGAAGTGTGATATTTTGAAGACTTTACTTTTAATTTTGCAACAAGTGCTGCGGTAATTTATATTTAATCCTGAAAGGTGCATCCTCTTAACAAAGCTTGGATGTATCTTTCAGTATTTCAAATGTAGAGAGGTACTTTTCATAGAAGTCTTTAGTTAATTTGTGAATTTCATGCTTGATCATCGTGAATGTGAGTTTTGAGTGAAGCTCAGAGATTTTAGTATCCCTTTTGGCATTAATAGCCATTCTTAGGCATTTATTTTGTATTTGTTGAAGATTCTCAATATTTGTTTTGTAAGTGCTACCCCATATGAGAGCCGCATATCGCATGATTGGTCTCATGATCATTTTGTATACTACCAGCTTATTAAACTCATTTTACTTTTGCTACATAATAAAGAGTATAACGATCCTATTACTGCAGCTGCCTTATTCCGCGCTATTCTAGTGTGTTTACTAAAGCTAAGTTTTGAGTCAAGTATTACACCTAGATATTTGGCATATTTTTTAGGTACAATGGTTTCATTATAGAATGTAAGATCTGGAAAACTTTTATCTGCGTCATTATGGGAGCATATCACAAGTTCTGTTTTATCTGTATTTATCTGAAGTTTCCATTCTACAAAATATTTTTCTAGCTTTTGCACATACTTTTGTATTTTAATTATTGCAACTTTTTTGCGCCGGGAAGCAGTATATATAGCTGTATCGTCAGCAAATAAGGCTATCTTAATGCTATCAGACTTGGATATATCATTAATATAATATAAAAATAATACTGGCCCTAATACTCTTGCGAGGCAACCTATATTTATGCCTATACCCGACGGGCCGCGCGTACCAGTCGAGTACGACATGGTGGGGGGCGGCCAGCGATCGGCCGCTGCGTTGATACAAGCGAACCAATCTGCACGGGTGCCGTGGTAGCGGGAGCTGCAGGAGGGGGGTAACCACAGATTAGCTACCAAGTTAGCGTTAGCGCACCAATCAGATTCTGGTAGCGGTACCAGACTATGATTGGCAAAGATCGTGGCTCGAGCGAAATTGTGACTGTAGAACTTTGCCTTTGCCTTTCCGTCTTCGTTCTCGACCCGTCCTCTTTATTAAATATCATGGAAAATCTAAAATATTAGACTTACTGCTGATATATCATTTCAAGCGCTATCGTTGTGGATCGAAGAGGGCACAAAAAGGAAAATCTTTATTATTAATTTTTGAAATTGCCGCTCGCTTGCGGGCGACGAAATCTTAAAAGGTTACAATTTTCGAAAACTAATGATGCAATTAATGAATGTTTAGAGATATATTTCTTGCGAATGACAGTTTGCAATTAATTAAACAATTAATAATTATCATGCATTTGCGTTTTGTATAAGAAAGGTGGAGAAAAATGCTAGTTTTTTCTAAACTCTTACAATAAATGTGTTGCGTATTATGCAGTATTTTCTCATATCAGAACTAATAACCTAATTGTTTAAGCAATAAGAATTTTTCTAGTTGCGTTATGCATAGTTTCTTCAGATCGGTTTTATTCAGAAGAGAAAATACTGTATAAAAAGTGACATAATGCGAGTTATTCGAAAAAAACTAGAATTTTTACACCGTTCCTGCAACAACTAGTAAATGATATTAAGTGTTGAAGTAATTATTGGAAACTGTCTTTCAAAGAATTAGCGCTCGTTACATTCATGAACTGCGTCATTAATTTATATTATTATTGACAAATATCCTCAACAAAGATATATTACTCTAAACGTTCGTTAAGTGTGTACATACTTAAACTTAGAAACTACTAACTTTTGACAATTTCGTAGAAATAAAATTATATAAATGGAAATCATTTTAAAAATTGGAAGATGTATTAAAAAAAAATATTATTTATGAAATTTGTCAACTACATCATCGTTCCCGAAAAATAGTAACTTTTCTCGATTTATATACGATAGGTAGATTGTCAACTTAAAATAGAATAGTTGAATATTCTCTGAAAAATATAGTTGACACCAAATAGAATAAACTTCCCACGAAATTGATTGAAGTTGAGAAAATGTGATTGATATAATTAGAGGACCAGTAAAAAATATATTCTTCAAACCTGTAGTTTTCCTATAAATAATTCCTGATGAGAAGATCTAAATAGGTCTCGTAACTTGTTGATTCTTCCCTTTTTCTCCCTATTTTTTTTTTTTGGTATGTATTTTTCTCTAATAAGCCGCAAAGGAGGTCGTTTGAAGATTTAATTTCAAATTGAGAATTTTTTCATGCTCTGATTTCGATGCATAACATTTTTGATAAGAAAGTATATTTCATTTCGACATTAAGCAAAACAAACCAAATTAATTTATTTCCAAAAAATTGGAATTTTTCACCCAAAAAGATGGAATCTCTACCAAAATACATCAATTTTCAACCCAAAAAGACCAATTTGGAACGAAGCAGTTGAATTTTAAACAAAACAATAAAATTAACTTTAACTTCAGTTTATCGAGAATTCCTTGACTCTGTCAGGGTTTTTCCTGATATTCCCTGACTTTCCCTGAATTAATAAAATTCCCCAACCTGTAGCAACACTGCTAACAAAAAAAAAAAAAACAACATCATGGATATATTCGTATCTTAAGTTGCTCAAACTTGCACCCTGCGTGCATCAGGCAACAGATCACGTGTATTTTATGGGCAATTTACACTATCACCATTGGGTTAGAACTTCTACTATGGGTGAAAGGGAAGGGTGCCGTCCTATCAAGGGTGATAACTATAATCGCAATTTATTGATGCTATATCATACTTCATCGTCTCGTGACTCATAAGGCTATTCTCGTGATAGCCAGTTCGCTTTAATCAGCATTCGCGCCGTTTGCTAACGTCGTTTATCTCTTCAGTATAATTCTGAAATTTCATAAATCAGTCCCTCACGGAAGAGGAGCACTTTACATATTGCGACGGAACCTCAACGCTTTGAACTTTCGTGATCAGTGATTTCATATGTCCACCGACACTGATATATTCCGAAAGGTCCTTGAGAAATCTTAAACTCGAAGGTTTCGACTCGAAATCTGCTTCCTCATATAGAAGTAGTGTTGTTTTTAACCATCCCCTCCTTCGTTACGGATCATTTGTTAAATGCCTAAAATTAAACACAGTCCAGAATGCTTTCAAAACTGTGGAAATAGAGGGTTTTCACAAAAATAAGGGAATGAAGGGAAAAAAATCTTTTAAATGAAATGAATAAATAGGTACTATATTGAATTCAATAGAAGACACTCCAGATTTCCAGTCGAAATGTATTGCATTCTGAAGGAAATAGTGGAATTTCAACCACAAAAGATAAACTTTCTACCAAAAGAGATGAATTTTCAACAAAATAGTTGATTTTTTGACCAAATAGTTGAATTTTCAACATACAAAGATGAATTTTCAAGCAAATTGTTGAATGTTCAATAAAAAACAGGTGCATTTTTGGAGAAATAGTTGAATCTTTAAAAAGATGAATCTTTTATAAAACAATTAAATTTTCAAGCAAGAAAGATGTATTTTGAAACAAGTGCTTTTGTACCAAAAAACATGAATTCCCAATTTGTGGGAAAAATTTTCTACCCAAAATGGCAAGCCTGTTAGAAGAAAAGTTGAACTTTTAAGAAAATAGTTAGATTTTCAACCAAATAGTTGTGGCTTTCTTCAACCACGTAGCTGAATTTCCAACCCATGAAGATGAATTTTCAAGCAAATAGATCAACTCTCGAGCGATAGGGACGATTTTTCAACAAAATAGTTGAATTTCCAAACAAATAGTTGAATTTTTAACCTTAAAATATGAATAGCTAACCAAATGGTTGATTTCCTTAACAAAAAAGATTGAAAGTCAACAAAAAACAGTTAAATTTCCAACCAAATAGTTAAATTTTCAAGCCAAGAACACACAGTTTTTTAGAAAAAAATTGAATTTTCATTTAAAAAGGTCGAATATTCTAGCGAAATAGACGAATGTATAACAAGACAGTTAAATTTTCGACTAAGAAATAATAATTTTTAACAAAATAGTTAAATTTCAAGTGAAATAATTGAATTTTCAACAGATCAGTTGAATTCTCAACTGAAATAATGAATCTTCAAAATAATTGAATGTGAAAAAATTAACTTTTGAAAACAATTAATTATCAAACAAACAGTTGCATTTTTCAATCAAATAATTGAATGTTCAAGCGAATGGAAAAACTTTTTAATAAAAAAGTTAGTTTTTAAGCATATTGTTGAATTTTCAAGCAAGAAAGAAGAATTTTTTTAGAAGAGTGTTGAAATCAAATACAATTAAATTTAACAAAAAAAAGATAAATTCTTACCGAAAGATGTAATACATGATATGTCAACCTAAAAGGATTTCAATTTGAAATTGAAAACAGTTGCATTCAACTAAAAATCACAGTTTTTTAAAGAAAATAGTTGATATTTTACCTAAAACCATGCAGGAATAATAAGGTGACCTAACTGAGATTGAAAAATTTTTCGAATCTGACAGGAGCAACCGCACCGTTGGTATTAGTGGTGCTAGGCCTGTAAGTAGTAATCGCTCTTCACTGAGTGCACAAGCGCGACGTGTCCTCTTCCACGCATCGGAAAATTCGAGTGAGACAGCTTTTGAAAATAATGTATGTTTATCAGGTTATGCGAGTTTGTTTTCTTTTGCAACTGAGAAATATTTTCAAGCTGTCAAGTAAAATGAATGTTTTCAAGGTTTACAATATAATTATTTATATAATTATTTATTATATAGTTTCAAAAGGAAAGGAACTCGCATAACCTGATGGACATACTTCATTTTCAAAAGTTGTCTCACTTACACTTTTCCGTACCTGCGAAAAGGACACGTCACGCTTGCGCACTCAGTGAAAAGTGATTACTACTTACAGGCCTGGCACTTACGGTGCCGTTACTCCTGCCAAATCGCACTCATAAAGAACGGTTTCCTTATTATTCCTTCGTGACCAAACAGATTAACTGATAAAATGAATTTTTTTTAAATAGTCCAGCTTTTAACCAAGTAGTTTTACTTTCAATCAAGAAGACCAAATAATACCTTAATTAATATTCTACCCAATGAGACGAATTTACAGTAAAATACATACACGACGACCAATTTTAATCTATGGATCCAAATATCTCTTAAAATACTCAATCTATAAAAAAATTGTTCAAACAAAAATTGTACAGAACGTAAGGGTAATTTCAGAATATTATTAATTGAAATTTACAATTTATTATTTACTTATTACAACTTGAGGTCAATTTTCAAGGTCATTTAAAGGTCAAGATGATTTTTTAAAATGTCAACCCCTATTTTTGACTGCAGATTTAAAAAGAGCGAAAAATTTCACGTCAAAAATATTTTAGGACAAATTTGCTTTTGTGACCTTAGAAAGATCAAAAATGGAGGCCAAATGTCTAAAAAAAGGGTCAGATGCCCTTTTTTGGGTCCTATGTTCTGTGAAATTTTTTTCTGAACCATTTTTTTGTAGGTGAAGTATTTTAAGAGATGTTTGGATTCATAGATAAAAATTGGTCACCGTCAATAAAATGAGTCCACGAAACTGATGAATTTTTAACTAAAAAGGTCAGTTTTCATTCAGAAATGGAGCGGTTAAAGGTTCAGTTAAACAAATTAATTTTAAAGAACGATTTGTTCGCAAAATAGTTATTTCTTCAACCCATAAGATGAATGCTTAACAAAGACGTACAACTCTCAAATCAGTAGTTGAGTTTTTACCCAGAAAGATGAATTCGTAAGGAAAAATTAAACAGTTGAATTTTTTACTAAAAACGGTAAAATTCTAACCAAAAATGAAAAACTTACATTTTCACATTAAAAAATGTATTTCTAGTCAAAAAACGAATTTTCAGCAAAATAGTGAAATCTTAAAGCATAAAAATAAGCTTTGAGCAATGTAGTTCATCTTTTAACTAAGTAGTTGAATTGAAAAAATAAAAATTCCAATGAAAAACTTAATAGTTTAATTTCCAACTAAAAGCGATCTATTTTCAGCAAAAATGGATTAGTTACATTTTCAGATAAAAAATTACTTTTTTAATTAAAAAAGACCTAATATTAAATCAAATAGTTTATTCTTAAACCACATAGTAGAGTATTTAACCAAAAGAGACGAATTTTGAACCAAAATATAATAGTAGACTTGTCAATTAAAAATAATTAACTTTCTTGCAAACAAGTGGAAAAGAAAGAATTCTTTAAAAAGAGGGAAAGAGTGTGAAGTCTTTGTTTAGATGATTCACTTGGGAAATAGTCAATAATTTTCATTTTTTTCAAGCATTTCAAAAAACAGTTATTCACGTATATATTTAATATGTGTGATGTCACATTCTGCGTTAACACCCGCCCTTCCTCGTTAGAAATCGTCACGTAACATGTTAAACACGCTCCCTGGCAGTGTGACGTAGTTTGTGAACCGTCTATTTGTAATAAACTGAGTATGACAAATTAGGGTTGCTTTGTTTTAAATAAAATAAATTTAATTAATTTTTCTCTATTTCCGTTTCCTCTCTAAAATAATATTTGACAACAGATGTTTTATTTATAACTTGTCCAATTCCTGCATAGTACTTTCATCATGCGATATAATAATTCGGACTAATTAATGGAAACCCAGGAACAATGGACATACTGTTCACAAATGAAGTAAAAACGTTCTGCCCCCTATGGATAGAACCAGATATAAAATTTAAATGATATAAATCCTATCTCCAGAATCGGCTTTGTGTTTTTTTTCTTTTTTTCGCTCCCTAGGTTTCTGGATTATTATTGATGAATTGCAGACACTCCTTTACAACGGAAATAATTGGACAGTTGAGTTACAATGCGGATCTGCAACGTCGATATGTCGAGTTCGTCGGAAGCCATTTTATCAAACACAAACGATTTAACGAAGTGATTTAATTACTGAGAGGTCCAATTAATTCTGCTTACGAATATTTCAGCTTTGCTGAAACCGCTGTTTCTACGTGTGCATGCAATGTGCTCTGCCGCTTCTAACCACAAAAGGAAAGCGAGATGTGACCTGCGATGTTGTAAATAGTTCAAACCCTGCAAGGAATATACTTTTTTTTTACTTATTATAAAGTAGACTATCAAAGTTATTTACGTAACCAGACCCTTTTATTCATATAATTTTTTTATGGAGGCGCTCTTACGAAAAATTAAAATTTAAGGAATCAAAAAGTTTTAAGTTGTGCAATATTGAATAAGAAATTTTTGAGATAGGTAAGGAAAGTATTCTTGTTTTTTTTCAACTGATAGGTTTCATTATTTGAAGTTTAGAAACACGGAAGTCAAGACACAAGTGTAAAAGGAAATAATGTTCAATTTATACACGGAGAAAATATTGGTCATAAAGTTTGGTATTATAATATTTATTTTCACAAGAGTTTGATGGCAAGCTAGGACATAGTCGAAAAAATAGTTTTAATTGCCACAGCAATATGAAAAATACTTTTATTCAAAACTGGACGGTTTTCGTATCTTTCTGTGCGTACTTATGGGACGCGAAGTTCTCGTTTGTCAGAAGGGGTACTTTGCCAGCCACGGCGGTAAAACTTTACTTTTACGGAGTGCGCGCATGTGCTTTTGGCCCAAGCGGCGATACTCTCCTGCTATCTCTTCTGTCGTATGCGCGGTACATATGATTGATATTTGTAGACTGTACAATACAGTTGTACAGAGCATGCTGGCCGGCAACACACAGCAACACGTGAGTCAGATTGCACGAAAGTTCGAGTATTTCGTCAACCGATAACAATTTCTGTACGTGTTGCGATGGCAAGTGATAATCAAGATGGAGAGTTTATGCAGTGTACACCACCTCACATGTCAATAGTATGACCGGTATGAAGCTCACGTCCCAAATTTAATGTTATGTTTAATTTTATTCATAGTTATTGAAACTCATTGTTGGTTGAATTTTCCCTTACGAGGGGCTTCGCCCCCCAAACCCACCAAGAGGGCTCCGCCCCTCAGACCTGCTGGGACACCATCCCGGACTCCGCCCCCCCCGCATTAAAGCTTGACACTCGACACCCACTTGCATACGAAAACCATATCGGTGCTCTGAAGGTGAGCGCGCGTACACTTCGTGCTGCAAACATCGGCTTCGGACGTGAAAGACGTGTGATTTGCTGAGTCGTAACACAATATACTATTTCCATATTATTTATGAATATACTCCGAACTAGAAAATTGTATTTTAGAGTTAGAAAGACTAGTACTTTCGATACAAAAATTGAAGTTAGGAAAAAAGATATTCACAAAAATAATCAAAGCGTTTTTGCAATAAATAGCAGTTTACATAACTTTAGTTGCGAAATAGGTTAAAAAAATTTCCATTGTCAACAGAAAGGTGCAATGCGGAGAAAAATAATTGAAAATAGTGCTTTGCAAAAAGTCCCCTTCAATATAAAAAATTTGCTGCCGAATGGCGTCATACGCGCCGAGGTTCGTTATTTTTCAATTTGATGAATTCCCCTAATGCCCTGAATAATCTTAAATTTGCTAAATTCCTCAAATTTTTTAAAAGCATTGAAATCGCTGAAATTCATTAAGTTCCTTCAGTATTCTAAATTACTAAAATCTCTACATTCCTTAAATTCCATAAATGCCCCGAAATCCCCGAAATCCTTATATACCTTGAATGATCTAAATTTCCTGAATAATCGAAATTCTCTGAATTCCTTGATATTCCTCAAATCCTGTAGTTCCTTGAATGTCCTGAATTTTCTGAGTTGTATAAATTCCTTAAATTTCATGAATTTATTGAATTCCTGTAATGCCCTGTAATTCTCTAAATTTCTTAAATTTCTGTAATATTTTCAAATTTTCTAAGTCCCTAAATTCCGTTTATTCATCTGACTTCCTCTGAAAAACCTGAATGATCAGAATTCGCTGAAATCCCTGAATTTCCTAAATAAGCAGAATTCTCTGAAATCGCTGAATTTCTGGAATTTGTCTGAATTCTTTGCATCATTTTGAAGTCCTTGGAATTCATGAAATTCTCAGAATTTAGGAAATAACACGAATTTAGAAACTAACACAAATTTAAGGAATTCAGACGATTGAGAGAATTCCGAGTATTTAAAAATATTTCAAAGAATTTATGGAATTTGGACGAATTGAAAAAATTCAGCTGATTCGAAGAATTTAGATGAATTTATATAAATATCGGGAAATTCAGAGGAATTCTAGTTGAAAGAATTCAAAAGGATTTTGAGAAATTGCAAATTGTTATGGATACTTGCACCGGGACCCAAAATAATTTTGGGGTGGAAGGGAATAGAGACAAGGTATTTCAAGTAGCTCAGGTGAAGGTCTGGCATAACCAAAAACTCACAGACACAAACAGACGAAAAAGTTTTCGAATTTACATTTAGTGCCTTAACATACTCTCTCCGTTAAGAGGATTACGATCAACAAATTCGACACTTTCATTTCATCTACTTGGTGACATCATTTTCGTCGATAGGTAACGGCGACAGTTTTTTTACACTTCGCATCAATTCACCGGTTGCAGTCTTAAAAGTGACAGTTCTAACCACTTCATTTTCGCCAGGATGAGTTTTAACAACTCGTCCAAGGGACCATTGCATCGGAGGTAGATTGTGATTCTTCAGGAAAACTACTGTTCCCTCCTTAATATTGTGTTTCCCAGCGACCCATTTGTTCCGAATATTTGATTCGTTTAAATATTCCTTATACCAGCGGTTCCAGAAATGTTGACGAAGTTTTTGAAGATGCTGCCAAGTTGATAATCGATTGGATGGAATAGATATAAAATCTGGATCAGGTGGATTCGTCAGAGGATCGCCGACCCGTTGTCGGAAAATAGGCTCTTTGGTTTTCCTCTTCTGGATGCGAATCGTTTTAACGCGGCGAAGAATCTGCAGGTTGTAAGATCGCTTATAACTTATAGATGAATTGCCTTTACCACAAGACAAACGAAAACAGAAACGTAAACTTTGATTTTATTTCAATTGCGAAATTTCTTCTCCTTTATGAAAAATGGTCCGCAATAGTCAATTCCTACATTCAAGAAAGGTCGCGCTTTCGTTGCTTTCACCGGCAAATCACCCATTTTGTACTCAGCAGTAGACGAATTAATTCGGTAACAGCGGATACACTTGCCAATAATTCTCCAAACTTGATTACACTCATCAGTTATCCAAACAATTTATCAAATTGCGTAGAGAGTATTTTGGATAGCAGAATGATAATTTTGTTCATGATAATATCGAGTTATCAAATCTGTCACGTAGTGTGCCTTTGGAAGCAGGATCGAATGACGCTCAGAATATGCGAGATCTGCATTTCTCAATCTTTCTTCCACTCTTAGGATTTTTTCGTCATCAATGAAAGGATCTAAATTCAAGAGGTTGTTTGTTTTGTCTGTTTCTTTATCTTCTTGTAACAAACGAATCACATCGGCAAATGCATTTTGCCGAATTATTTTGATAATACGAATTTTGGCACCCTTTCTTTTTTTTTTATTTCCAACAGGCCTGTTATTTTCGCATCTTTGAAGTTTTTGAAAGGTAGGCAACAAGCTACAAGAAACTTCAAAGCAGAAAATGAGGAAAATTTCTGAAAAATTTCTGGTTCTTTGACAGAAGTAACAAGGCAAGTGTTCCTTTTTTATTCGGAAGGATTTTCCTCAAAATTCAGAGCAAGTTGAGGCCATTGAGATTTGAGTTTGACTAACCATGATGGCCCTTCCCTCCAAATGGCATTTTTCAAAAAATCATGCGGAAGTTGACCACGAGATAACGCGTCGGATGGATTATCTATCAATCGAGGGCACGTGGCGCCGTTGTTCGACTTTAGATTCATGTTGAATGTCTGCAACGCGATTCGCGACAAACCTTTTCAGCATATGTGGTGACGCATTAATCCAATGTAAAGTGATGGATGAATCAGTCCAAAGGACAGTTTCTTGAAATTTTATACCAATTTTTTCTTTGACTTGATTCGAGATTTTTGCGAGAAGTTGAGCTCCACAAAATTCTAAACGTGGGAGCGAAACGGTTTTTATTGGCGCAACGGGAGACTTCGCATGGAGCAATGTGGATTGAACGCGACCTGGCTTATCTTCTGATCTGAGATACAGACAAGCCTCGTATTCACCCTCACTTGCATCGCTGAATCCGTGTGACTGTAGGCTAATAAAATCCCGTTTCAACATTTTTCTTTTAAATGAAACATGATTAATCGAGTTCAGTTGATTGCAAAAATTTTGGCATATAAAATGATTTGACTCAACAGCCCCAAAGGATCGAAGATTTTTGTAATCTCTGAGAGAATTGTTTTTTTCGACTTGACGCGATGTGCATTGACAGGTGTAATAGTAGAGACAATACAATTATTTTTCGCGTCCCACATTACACCTAAAGTTTTCAGCGTTTGTTTCTTATCAAATTGAAGGTTGGGAATGATATCGGTTTTATCAATTCCATTTTGGGTTCGCATGTCATTCGCGGCACATCGCAGAAGATTAAACCCACCGAGGCGTAATAACTGCGTAATTTCATCGTGTTTCTGAATAGTACTTTCGATTGTTCTGGCTCGGGTAAGTACATTATAAAAATAGAAATCGTTTCTTAAGATATTTACAGCCACGGGATAATTTTCTCCTCGTCTTTGGCAAGTTTATATAAGCATCTTATGGCAAGAAAAGAAGCTGCCGAAACACTGAGAGTAACAGTATTCAATTCATACGTTTTTACTTCATCAGCTTCTTTCCAAATTATTCTTTGATACTTCCGATCCTCTTTCCGAATTAGTACTTGACAATACAATTTTTTAATGTCCGCTGAAATTACATATTTGTGTGAGTGGAATCTGAGGACGAGGGAAACTATATTGTCTTGTACAGTGGGACCTACTGTAAGTAAATCGTTGAGCGATATACCTGAACTCGAAGGCAAAGAAGCACTGAATACTAGATTGTACTCTGGTGATCATACTGGACTCTTTTATTACTGCGTGATGCGGCAAATATAATCCATGAGCACCTGACGAACTTTTGACTTCGGTCGCCTGATTCAAATCTTTATATTCGTCAATGACGTCGCTATAAGCTTTTTCGAATTCCGGATTTTTCACGAATTTGTTTGTTAACGAATTTATTCTTTTTAAGGCCTTTTATCCAGATTTTCCTAATTCATCAGGATTTTGTTCAAATGGTAGAGCTACGATATATCTACCTTCTTCATTTCTGGACACGGTGTGCTGAAAATACTTTTTGCATTCAAGTTCATCAGGTGAAAAATTATATTATTATCTTCAAATTCCCAGAAACGATTTAACTCCAATTGTAAATTACCTAGATGACAATTCAGTTTATTCGAATTTTTCATATAGCCTATATTGCCGCCTATGACCCATCCCAATCTCCTTTTTTGAAGATAAAAGTCTCGATTTTTGCTTGATTTGACAGATACAAAAGAGAGATAATGTAGCACCTGAACCTAATAAAAGATCGATGGGTGAAGTATTGTCAAATTCTGGATCGGCGAGTAGTGAGTTTGATAGAACTTTAAGGAGTTCAAGTTGAATCGGCTCGTTCAGAATAAGACCTGATATGCAAGGTATGGTCAAGAAATTGAGTGTTTTTTTAAATTTTTTGTGAATTGAGCGAAAGGTCAATCGTATAACGTGTTCGGTGGAGGTGCATAATTCGTTCAATGCGCCTACGGGTACAGAAAACTTCTCTTTCGGTAAGAGAGAGACATCGAATTAATCGCTTCTCCTTGTCGTAAATTTGAACAACTGCGCTCGACTCAATTACTTGATCAGTTGGCAAATGTGTGACACATGACAGAACGATTTCTGTATTTACGCTTCGTACTAGTCATGGTTGACCATTACATGAATTATCTTGCTCCATCGGATTGTGGAGCAAAGTATTGTGTGATTCAGAACAAATGATACATTTGCTAAATGTGCAAGTTTTATCAAGGAATTTTCCGCATTTGTAAACTGCATGTTCATTTTCTCTACAAATAGGGCACGACTTATACGCGTATGACAGATAAGTTTGTTGGGCCGAATTTTGTTTTACTTGTTACCACGTTCCTGAGTGTTTATCTTGCTTACATGACTAAAAATTGGTTCTGTCAGATCTCTTTCGCGTTAAGACAATCGAGATGCGGTTTTATATAAAAATTCGGTCATTTTTTCTAACTTGGGAAAGACGCCTCTTTCAAGAATTTCCTACCATTCTTTCGCGGTTGTGCCATGTAATTTTTCTTCGAGTAATTGAGCGATTATTTGTTCGGTAACATTTACTTTTAAAGCTTTCAAAGATGCGAAATGTTGTTGAGTTTCGTCCGCTAATTGACCTCTAAAAAAACCTCTAAACCCTCCGCGGTTTCTTTGTCTTGTGTGGGAAGACGCAATAAAAGACTAAGATGTCTCCCTACAATTAATCTTTCATCGGCATACGTTTTTTTCAATAAATCCCACGCGCGCGTAAAATTCTCATCAGTTATGCTGACATTTTTTGTTTTAGCAATCGCTTCACCAGACAAAGCTGATTCCAAGTATTGCAACTTTTCTACGTTATTTAAATCCTTCTGACTAACGATCATTGACGTAAATGCATTTTTGAATTTTAATCAATCTTCGTAGCGACCATAGAGTTTTGGCAAAGAAGCTTCGGGTAATTTGATTCAACATTTTATGACAGTGTCATAAGAGTTTAGTTATAGATTGCTTGAGGAAGACCCTCTGAAATAAGAAGAATGCTCCTCGGAAATAATTGTACTTGAATGTAATTATAACTGTTTGGCTAAAGTGAAAAGATCAAGTTACGTTTCATCTATTTGAAAACGTTCGTCTTTAAGATTCGGATCTTCGTCAAGCAATTCAATTTGATCTGAGGCTTCATCAAAGTCTTGAAATTGAGTTCTAAATTTTTCCAGAAGGACATTTAATTTATTAATATTTAGTTCACCAGCTTTGTATTCTTTTAGGAAATTTAAGAATCTAGTCGCAGTCGCTTTCAGCGTTGCGCGACGTTTCATAAATTTTGTTTAAGTTAGCGCGCCTGTGAGATTCATAACAGTTCGGTCTCCTTCATTGTCACTCATCTTTTCAAGGGAAATGGGACTGTCGGATTAAAATACGAATGGATGGCGATTTTTTAATGAAATGAGCCTACCTGGTTGAGAAGAAGACGGATGTCAGTTGATGATAAGCTGTTCCTCATTGAGACTGTTTGCCTAGTGGTCGATTTAAATCATCAAAGACTTGGAAACTATAGGCTGTATTTCACTTAAATGCAGAATCAGGATATTTTAATTTGTTCACCCTTCCGTTTTCTGAGGTGAGTCTTGACTTCTGTGGTCTGAAAATGGTGGGTTGGCTGTTGCTCGACGATTTATCAAAGCAAAGCTCACTCTGACGATTGCCCGAGACTTCACGAATAGTCACTTAGAATTTACATAAATAAATTGTAGCTGTCAATAACGTTTTTTGTCGTTGCACTAATTTATTTTCTGAACATCATTTTTTTCACTAGTAGCTTGGGTAGTCAAAGTTATTAAAAGTTATAAGTCCAAGTCAACGTATCACTAGTGTTTGTTTCACGTTTGTGTCCAGGGCGAATAATTCGGCTCTCGAAGGATCATGGAAAAATTGCAAATTGTTAACGATACTTGTACTGATATACCCTAACTCAATTTGATATATCTGATTTTGTGGAGTTCAAAATTTGGAGTTTGTATAAGATAGTCTTCATTCAATTCTATGTGCTAAATACACAATTTGACGCGACGACAGTACATTGACGACTGACCATTCATTAAATTTGCCAGGTTGAGGTACCTAGGTTCAGAATCGTCTTTTCCCGCTACTAACTTAGAGGAGTAGGACCCAAAATAAGTTTGGGGTGGAAGGGAATGGAGACAAGGTGTTTCAAGTAGCTCAGGTAAAGCAACGAATTCAAACAGATGACATTCTGTTGCCAGATTTACTTAGATCCGAAATAACTGAATACTCAGAAATGTATGGTTATATTTACCTTGTTCTATGCTACAATTTCAAGAAAAATTTCTCTGAAATGGTTTCGAAGAAGTAATAAAAGGATTAAATACCTTAAACAGAAGTTTCGATGCAAAAATTTTTTTAGGTAGATTTATAATTTTCCAGGCCCTTTTTCACATTAATCTGTGAAAAAATATTTGCGCATGAAAAAAAATATTATTAAAAAAAGAACCATCCTTTTCAGATTTTTTTTTTTGCAATCAAACTGTAAAATTTAAGTTTGGAATCATAGCAATCTTATTTTATATTTGTATTTCATTAATACGCAATGTCACTCTTACAGCGCAGTGTAGCGCGCGTATAATATTGCTAGTAATTAATAAATTGAAAAGAACCGACATTAATTTCTTTTGTAAAGGGAACGATTGTGGTTGAGATTCCTGGCTTATTTCAATAGGAAGTAATTTGGAAGCACTTAGGACGAGAACTTGTATCCTCACATAAGACAAAGACGGAACCGTCGAGGGACTCGATGACGAGGAATTTGCAGACCAATCAAGATTGTTAACTTAATTGAGCTTTGAAAGCTCAATAATAGATGCATCTTAAACGCCCAACTGTTATCGGAAGGGTGGTGGGTGAGAGGACTGTTCAAACGAAATCATGAATTGAACTGATTCCGTCAACCATGCCGTTTCCTATTCTAGAAGCCTACCGGAAACTGGTAATCTATCCATTGCGTCGATCTGACAATGAGACAGGCTTGCGAAGAACAACTCCTGGGCGACCTAGCAAACCGCAAACCCATCGATCAGACAATAGGATTAGGCTAATCCGATTTGACCGAAGTATGCTGCTCTCCGAGCTGGAAGAGCTTACCTCGTTTTTGTACAGTTTTCCAGCTGTCATCATAATGTCTTCGCGGATAAAACTCCATACTAAGAGTCCAACTTGAGGAAGATAAGAAAAAAACTGTCTTGCAGTCGAGCTTTATAATTGCGTTTCCAATTTTGCATTGAGCTTGAATCCTACATGTGTAATTACCTATATTAAGGTCATTCTTGACAGGAACAATGTTTTTTGAAAAAGTATTTTGAAATACACTGGAACTTGAATTTATGCACGGTTTTGGTTATCGCCTTTGAGAGTAAGCCAGGCACTATGAACGTAAACATCAGGGCCGCGATAACGACTTTTGTTGGATTTCAACAGACGAAGTAACATTATGCAACTAACGCGTGGAGATTGCGGCTCTTTACCATTTTTTCACGCTTGGCCCCTCTCGCGCTCCCCGCATCACGAAACCGCCGCGGCATTAATTCTCGGAACGCACAAATTCAGTTTGCTGAAATCCAAGTTCGAGTTTGTGTGTTTTTCTTATTCAAACTATTTATTGGAGCTAGAAAAACAAGCATCAATTTGAAACTCATGACTGTACAATATTTCGTTTTTATAATAGAAAGTGATGAAACTTTGAATTCTGTTCTTGGAAAAGTTCCATTTCAAAAAATTGAAACTGAATAATATTCAATTATGAAGATGTTATATTAAAATTTATTTAATTTTAAAGCTGTATAAATAAAAGTTCTTATCAAATGTCAACGTTTTTCAATTCGAAATCGTCCAATGTGAAGAAATATCAAATGTAAATCATCAAGATGACCAAATTTTTTATTGTAAACATTAAAACTTGCATAGCTTTTAATTGTAAATTTGCAAAATTTCAAAGAATTTAATTTTACAATAAAAAATTCTCTAATTTTCAAAATATAGCAATCAAAGACTCTTCAATATATGTATAATAGTAAATGATAAAATATTGAATGACTTTTTTGAAATATGTCAATTTGGAGGATTTAATATTGAAAAGTAAATAATTGTGAAGAATTACAACTGAGATTTAATTAATTTTGATGACTTGAGAACAAAAATTCCGAAATTTTATCAAGACTTTGCTATTCTAAATCATCAAAATTCAAGATATTTTAAATGTTATTCATCAAAAGTACAGAATTTTATATTGTAAAACTTGGATAGCTTTTAATTATGAATTTGGAAAATTAAAAAATCTTTGAGTCTTTAATTTTAACCACTGGCAATTGAATTCTTCAATAATTGAGATTTAGAATTCAAGAGTCATTAATTCGGAGTGTCTACAGTTTAAAATTATGTAATTCTTGACGTCTTTTTTTTTTAATGTGTACTTCATTTTGGAAGACTTGAAATGAACAATTCTTCAATTTTTAATATTTTCAATTGATGACTGTTTAATTATGAAACTTTAAATGCGTGTCTTGAAAGTTTTATTTCAAAAACTGAAAATTCGATTGTTTGAGATCTAAAATTGAAATTCATTCAATTTTAAAGACGTATAAATAAAAATTCTTCAATGTTGTCAAGTGTCAACAGTTTTCAATTATAAATCTTTTATATTGGAGAAATTTTATTTGTACCTCATAAAAATTACAGAATTTGTTCGTCGCACATTATTTGATTTTTAAGAATCACATTTTAAATGTATGTAATTTTGATCATTTAAAAAAAATTTCTATTCTGGAGATTTACCACTTGAAATTCTTCAATTTCGAATATTTGAAATTGAGGACTCTTCAATATTCAATGTTTTAATTATATAATTTCAAATCATTTTCTTAATTATTCAATTTTAAAGATTTCAGAATGAAAATTATCAAATTTGGAAGATTTAACATTGAAATTTATTCACTTTAACAGATTTGCAATGAAAAACTCTTGAATTGTGGATTGTAAAAATGTCACAAGTGATGTATTTTGTGGAAATTCTTATAGTTTTTTACATATTGATTCTGTGAAGTCCAATTACACGACGTGTTGTAACAAACAACGACAAAACGCAGACTCTAGTTGTTTAAAATATTAAATTAAAAAGTCCTTCCGAAGGAATATCCACTATCACTCTCATTGAAGATTTGTTAGGTTGAAATTTAGTTATTTACCCGTAGAATATCTAGTTTACTTGCTGCGTGTAAAGAAACATAATAAAAATACGCAAAACTTGAATAAGTTTTATAATTATTGAAAGGCAAATCTTCTAGCATTCACTATCAATTTGTACACAGATGCGATGCTTAGACGATGTTAAAAGAATACAAAATATCGCCAAAAACTCATCAAATTGTCACCGCGCGTTCAGGAAAAAAATTATGAGAAAACCTTTAAACTAAAAAATTATTTTGGCTTTGAGTAAATTTGAACTAAAAATATATATAAAAGAATAATATTATTTAAGGCATACCCTTAGGTCCGAAAATCCTTCTCAAACGGTTTGCACTTCATCTACTGTTAAAATAGAAAAAAGGCTCCCAATTAACTGAGTTTTCTGGTGCCCTCGTATCCGAATTCGTTTCCACTCTTTCGCTCGATTTAAAATAGACTCTTCACTTAACTTCCAATTCAAATACAGAATTCAATCGAGAGGATTGGGATTCATTTTAACGAGGTGAGAAATGGTTCGTTAGGATTTGTTTATGGTTATGCAATTAAGCGCCTCTCAGATAAGCTTCTTGGTTCTGGGCGTATCCAGTGCAGCTGCAGGATTTCGAACCATTTTGAACACAGAACGATTCTAGATGCTTTTCAGATAGAGAAGTACGTGTCCTAGTCAAACCTTAAGGTCGAGGGTTTAGTTCTTCGACATTAGCGTTTCTGTTCGTTCTCTTGCTCGCCATCGACAATTCTATATCTACATTTATGTTCCTGTCTCTTTCTGGACTTAGCACCAGAGATATGGCTCATTCGGTAGATAAGGACCAGTAGAATAAGAGAACCCACCTAGTGTACCCTGAACTTGCAGTCCTGAATTAAATCGCTTAGAGTCACCAGAGAGCGATCGATGCTCAACTATCAGGAGAGGGTGGAAGATACGAATCCAAGATCACTATTATCGTGAAAACTTTCTATTTGACTCAGTACCACCAACTGGCTAAGCTGCACCTTCGACCAGCTGAACAGCAAAATCACATTTACGATGTCTGTCCGAAAAGTATCTACCTTCAATTCTAACTTTATACCTAGATGTGCTACTGAAAAAAATACAGAGGGACGTCTGTGAGCCTCCTGCTAAGTGACACGGTCCTGAGAATATTCAGTCGACTAGTGTACGCGGTTGCGTAAACGTCTAACCACGTACGTGTCGCATTGTAGGATGACGAAACGCACTGAATGAAAAGTGTGCATTAAATTTTGCCAAAAACTTGGTAATTCATGTTCGAACATTGTCTTTATGATTTGGAAAGTGTATGGTAATGAGTCTATAAGTAATACTTATATTTAAGAGTAGTTTGGGCTATTCAAAAGTGTTCGTACTCCAATGTAAAGTAACCCTGGTTCTGGCAGACACGCAATGGTCAAAAACCTTTGAAATGCGAAACGAGTACGAGTGTTAATTAATGGAAATCTCCGTTTAACAGTGAGAGAGATAGAGGAAGACCTCGGTAATCCAAAAATTGGTGTTTCG
Organism: Andricus grossulariae; assembly: GCA_011634705.1. NCBI lineage: Eukaryota > Metazoa > Arthropoda > Insecta > Hymenoptera > Cynipidae > Andricus > Andricus grossulariae. The sequence continues at coordinate 14,239 of JAABKJ010000445.1, read as the reverse complement.
AAAATTGTTAGCCAAGATTAGGGGATGAACCCAAAAAGTGTCCACTGAGTCCTACACCTCAACAAAGCACCTCTCCATTCATCGCGGCCTATTCAGTAATTTCTGGTAAAACAAGGCCTTACACAACTTCAGCAGCCCCCAAACAGTCCTGACTTGGCTCCCTATGATTTTCGGTTGTTCTCAAATCGAAATATCCTTTAAAATAGAAACAATTTTAAGACGTAGAAGAAATAAAACAGAATGGGACGAAGCAACTGTTAGCTGTACCGAAAGGTGATTTTAAGGAGTAATTCCAAAAGGGAAAGGATCGATGGAAGAAGGTTGTGGCTTCCAAAGGGGAGTTCTTTGAAGGGGATATCATTGATATACACTAGAATTAACCCTTACTACTGGTACACTACAAGTTCGGATACTTTACGAACAGACCTCGTACACTTTTGGTTGTAAGCCCTACAACTAAATTAACCATAAGTGGTTCATATTGAGCAATAAGAATATTGAAAGCAATTCAATTGTTTTTCAGTTTTTACACATTGAGCAAGAGAGCGAACATAACTCAAGTTCAAAATAAGTTAGTAAGAAAATGGCCGATAACGAAATTAAATACCTAGTTTGTTCTGTGTGGAACCAGATAATTGAACTGGGGGGGGGGGGTCTTTGGAAAATATTATAGACATAAAGAGCTATGAATCCCTTATCATTTCCCTGTTACCAACAATATTTCCAATTAATAAAAATTAATACTTTGATACTTGAAAAAGTGTTCAATTTCAATATTTTATACTTAACTGAAAAATCAAGGCATTCACAGCATTAGAACTCCTCTAAATTTAAAGTGCACTGGGAATCCCATTTTTGTATCTCCCATTTGAGTCATTCCGAGAATTGATGCCGCGGCGGTTTCGCGCGACAACCAGCCTGAGGGACGCACTTTCACCGCGCTAGTTGCATAAGTTTGCGTCATTGTATGCACACCCAGATACCCGGGTATCCACCACGGTACATTTTTGTATGCAAGTGGAGTAAAAATTAAAATTTTGCTTGTGGCATCCGAATCATCGTTACTTAGCTCAATTCTAAGCATAGAGTTTATCTAGAATTGGTTTAGGAATTTTTTTGCGAAAATAATCGACTTCAAATTATACATACGTCGCGGACACACCCAGAATACCCAGGTGTCCGCTATAAAAATTTCAACTTTGAGTGAATTATTAATTCCTTAGGAAGTTATTTGATTCATGCACGTAAAATGAGTTGAGTAATAATAGAATTAATAATAATTAAATTAACTATTAATTAATAATTCAGTATTCGTTAAATTTTGTGTGCGGCAACCCGACATGCAATACTGTGTTCTAAAGTGTTTTGTGCCTTTCGCAGTTACTTTTGACATTTATTTATTGGAATAAATAATAAGGTAACGATTCCGATTGCATTATTATTTTTACAAATTTTTAAAGGGAGAATATACCCAGGTATTACGGGTCTGGAATAACGTGGATAAAGTTGGATATGCACACATTAAATACCTTTAGGACAAAATAGAAATATGATTATTTGTTTGTAAATATTAACGTTTATAAACGGACTGGGATTCACCAACCGACCCAATAAAAGTATTTCTCACCGGTCCTAAAAGCCGTTTCACACTATTTTTTGAAAGAGTTCAGAAGATTTTAAAGATTTTCAGGGACTACACAGGATTTCAACAGATTTCACGGGAATTTATGTTCTTCCCAAGGATTTTAATTATCTTAAGGAATGTCAAAGCTTTTAAACGTTTAAAGGAATGTTGAAGATTTTACTGCAGTCAAAGTGATTGAAGTGAATTAATTATAAGATTTAATAGTGTATCGAAGGTTTCAAGGGCTTCTCAGAGAAGAAAGCAAAATTTATGGAAATTGGAAGAATTCCCTAAACTTCATAAGTATTTTAAAAGATTTCAATAGATATGAAAAATGTTGTTACATTTTATAACATTTTCATAAATCACGAAGAATTTTACAAGAATTAGGAAACTTTCTATGATTCCATTAGCTTTGAAAGGTTTTCATAAAATTGGAAAGGTTTTCATAATATTTATATGTAAGACTTTGAGATATTGAGAAATATTCCAAGGAATTTCAGAGGATTTACGGGATTTACAATTATTTGAAAGGGGTTTAAGCAATTTTGTAAAATTTTCGAGGATTTCAGTAATCATAAAAGATTTTAAAATCTCTCAATAAGGTATTTCAATAAGTCACCCAGGATCTTAAAGAATTTTATATGACATAAAAGATTTCAACAGATTTCAAGCAATATCATTAGAGTGCATGTAATTTCATGGGATTTCGAGGGATTGTACAATATTTTGATGGATTTCAGAGAATTTATTCACAAGATTGTAGGCATTTGAAAGCATTCCAAAGAATTTAAGATGTTTCAAATCAATTTTAAGAATTTAAAGTGATTTTAAAGACTTTGAAGGATTTTAGAGATTTTATGTTTTTTTAAAAGATTCCCAGAAATTTATGAGAGCTCGGAAGAACTTCAAGGTATTTCAAAAGATTTCAATTGATTTTGAATATTTTAGGCTAGTTCAAAGGATTCCAAATTTTTTCCCAGTGATTTGCAAATTTAGAAGTAATTTCTAAAGATTTTAATGATTTTAAGGATTTGAAAAGTTTCTTATGCGTTTATTGAAGAATTTTCTAGATTTCAGAAGATTTAAAAGGATTTCATAGGACCTATTAGGTTTTAGTACATTTTGAAAGATTCTAAAGAATTTTTTAAGGATTTTAACTGATTTAATCAGATTCCCAAGGGTTTTAAAAGTTCCTCAGGTATTTCAATACATTTCCCAGGATATTATAAAATCTCGTCAAATTTCCGGGAATTTCACAGGTTTTTCAAGGGATTTTATCGGATTTCAACGTATTGTAAAGATTTAAAGTGATTTTATAATGTTTCGAGTGGTATGAAAAGGAATTTCATAAGATTTCAGAAATTTTATTAAGGTTTCCAAAATTTCAAGTGTTTTTAATTTTTTAATTTTAAGACCTTCATTTTTTAATGGACGTTAACAGTTATAAAGCGTTGAAGACGATGGTGTTCTCAAAAAACCTACAGAATTATTTGTTGTAAATAGTAAAATTTAACGATTTAAAAGCTCAAAAACTGATTAATTTGTCGAATTTCAAATTAGTTTTATATGATTAACAAAACGAACATAATAAACATTAAAAAATTAGTAATGTTTTTGACTGCGCATTTAAACTTTAAGGATCTTCAAAACTTTGATTTTAAATTAAAATTATAGAAATCGAAGCGATAATATAAATCATAAAGAGGTATGATATTGTGTAGTATCAAATGTCCTTCAAAGTGACTCGATAGATTTTATTATTATAAAATAAGATTTCTGTAAAAAAAAAAAATAATTTTCATTTTCACCGTCCAAAATCAAAGAATTTTGAATATTGTAAACCTACTAAGTTTAATCTTTTTTTTTAATTGAAAATTATATGATTTCTGATTAAAATTTAAGAAAATAATGAAAAGAAGCTTAATTGAACCATTAAATCTTAAGAGTTCTCAACTTCTTTCAAAATCGTGAAACTAAGTCGTTAAGAAATAAATCATTTTAAAATTCTGAATTGCGCCTTTTCAAACTTATTATTTTAATTGAAAATGCTAAAGTAATAACTTGAAAATAAATCATAAAGTATTTCCGTGCAAGCGGAATAACTGCATATTACTTGAAGTCAAAGATATTGTCAAAACGGACGCATGCTATAATAAGCTGTCAAACCAACACGACAGAAAAAGCCGCGAGACAAAATCACGCGAAAAACTATTTGGTGTCTCACTTGATGAAAAGAGATTCCATCAGCAGCGTGCAAAAAATTGTATCACTCATTCTACTTCTTATAATATAAAAAATAACAGATTGAAACTTCAAAATTAGTTAGTAATCGGACCAAGCCCTATCCACAAGTTTTTATTTCAATCAGTTTTTTAAATATATCTTAAACTTTATTCTTGTATGAAAGTTTCCTGCTTCAATTTTTCGCCCGAGTTCTTACTTTCGTGCTAAAGGAAAGAAATTAAAACGAGCACTTCTAAAATGATAAGATCGGTTCAAGCACAAAAGTATATAATCAACCTTTATAATTAAGGCACATTTTGAATCAAGAGCAGGAGCAAATTAAGACTTCCAATATTTTTACATCAAACACCATAATGATCTTCGTATTGATAGATTTAGTAAAACCAGAGAACGCTATAGTAGATATAGAAATCGTCTCTAGTAAATGAGTTGAATAATATCCTATATATAGCGCATACTTCTCAAGTTTTGTACTATCCGTTAAGAGAAAACATGCAACCTTTGGGGCCGTTCAAAAACTACATCATACTACCATGGAGGGGGGGGGGGGTAACCAGGTTTTGCGTCGATACACACCCCTACCGTTCTTTTCCCATTTTCCACTTTTTTGAAGAATTCTTTTATTTCCCTGTTCTTAAGCAACTTTACTTTTTTTTCGTTTTTCGCCTAAATGCTAACTGAATTAACAGAATACAATGAGAAAATCAAACTATTTTTATTTGAAAGTTTATTTTTTAAATTGAAAAGTCTATTAATAAATGTTTGGTTCAGAAGTCATCTCTTTTGGTTTCTTAAAGGCTGTTTCTAGTCGTACCGACAATTTGGGGTAATAGAAAAGAAATATGGACTAGTCGCCTCGAAAATTCGGGACGACTAGTCAAGCTTATTATAAATATTGGACTAGTGACCGAGAATTTCGGGACGACGAGACACTTTGTTTTTCAAATTGAAAATCAATTTATTGAACTGCAAATTGAACTATTTCATTTTTCGTTGAAAATGTACTATTTTTAGTTTAAAACTTAACTATTTGGTTGAAAACTAAGTTTTTTGTAAAAAATTGATATTTTTGGGTTGAGAATTCAACTTCTTTGTAGAAAATTCATCTTTTTGGCTTCAAAATTCAACTATTCCATTTGGAGATTCATCATTTTTGTTCAAAATTCATCTCCTTGGTTAAAATTCCAAATATTGTCGGCTGAGAATGGAATCATTTTTGGATAGAAATTTTATTATTTGGTTGAAATTGTAATCATTTTATTCAAAATTCAATCATTTGTTTTAGAATATGATAACGATTTAGTGAAAATAGTTCTGTTTGGGTTAAATAGTTGACTGTTTTGGTAAAAAATTCAACTATTTGTTTTAAATTTAAAGTTTTGGCTTAAAATTCATATTTTCAGGTTGAGAATTCAACTTTTTTGTAGAAAGTTCACCGTTAAGTATGAAATCTCAACGATTTTGTTGAACTTTTGTTTCTTTGTTACTGAAAACACTTTCCTGGTTAAAAACTAAATTTTTTTGTAAAATTTTTGTATTTCTTCGTTAAATTCAACTGTTAAATAATAATTTTTTTGTGAAGGATCTTTTTTAATTAAAAATTCATTTCTTTGTTGTTGAAGAATCGTCATTTTAGTTGAAAATATAACCATTTTGTGGGGAAATATAACCATTTTGTTGAAAACTTAATTATTTTGTTAAAAATTTAACTATTATGTTAAAAATCTAATTTTTTAGTTACCATTTGAACAATTTTGTTGAAAATTCTTTTTAAGTTTTAAGTGTCAACTATTTTGATAAGAGTGCAATATATTTTGATTAAAAATCTTAATAATTTGAAGCGTTTTATATTAAAATCAGAGAAAAAATGTTGACTTAACATGGTGGGAAGTGTTTGTATATTTAACTTCACTGCAGGGTCTTCAAGATTTATCTGATGATCTGTGACGAAGAAGAGATATGGAAAAAGTTTACAAAATATCGTGGCGTAATTTTTGAACGGCCCCTTCAATTATCGCTGAACTTGTCCTATAATTATTAATTACTCTCATGCCATCACTTTTGTTTGAAATCTAAAACGTTAGAAAAAGAATCAAGTACAAGCGGTACAATAGAATATCTATTTAGTTTTTGAAAGAAAGTACCAAAAATCGTGTTTTTGATAGATGTTCTTATAAACGCATATTATTTTTGGAACAGTTTTGCTCTTCACAGTAATAAAAAAATGATTACTACGTGGATTACTGATTTTCTCTTGAATTTTGTAAACTGACCAAACGTGATATTTTATTAAACTAAAAACAAATTGATTTTCGTGATCTATTAGTGATCGAATCAATTTACACATTCACTTAAACAGTTCTATTGACATGTAAATACAAATGTCAGCAGCGAAAATGGTTGGAGCGATAAATAAATTAGCTGAGCAGTTTTCGGATCATTATCTCGTAATGTGGACATCCACATTCGATCATGTGTGCAACCCTCTGTGCCGAATGAACGCTTGATGTTCCCAATGCGCAATTGGCGCTGAGTAATGCGCCAAGCTGCTATTATAACACAGGCCAACAAAATTTGTACTCAAAGACCGGACTAGGTGATCCCGAAGGATTATGATGTCCTGAAAACGAATCCGTTGACCAAAGTTTTCCTATACGTCAGGATTTAGAAATATTTTAACCCAAAAGCGAAAAATTTGACGTATTTAGCCATATTTGAAACAATATTACACGAGAAGCGATTTTCGTTTCTTAGAACTGCTTAAGCTATCGCATAGTATTCTTTTTATCTTTCATTTATATTTTGAATTATCCCAAGCTGTTTCTTTTTCTCCGAGATATAGCACATTAACCATTTCAGGTTTACACTGAAAAACTAGCAAAGAGCCCTCATCTTGAATTTTGCAAATATGAGCTCAAATTCGAATTTAGCAAACTCAAGAACATTTTGCCACTGCAACTTTTAATAATCTAATAATCAAATTTTCTTCGCTTGCTTCGCTTGTTTGAATCTTTTTGCATCCAAGGAAATGCATTTCTTTGATTTAATTTATTTGAGCCAAAAAAACGTTTACTTAATTTTACGGAATATTGTTTAAAAGCAACAAAATCGTGTATTGATTCGAAGAAATCATTTGTTTGGGTTCCATTTCTTTGAAACAAATAAATGTTTCATGGTCTCAGAATATGAGATAATAAATTCAAGGAATCGATATCTTTAAAACTAAGAATCTTGTTTCGTTGAATCTGGTTTTTGCATCCAAAGAAACATATCCATAGTTCAATGATTTTGAGCCTTTGAATTAGTTAGTTAGTTAGTTTTAGGACGGTCGAGGTGCCCATGGAGAGCTCCACTGGCGCTCAAGCTATAAAGCCTTCATCCCCGAGTAAAAATTCTTCGACTTGAGTTCGACTTGGCGCTGTCTTGATTTCGTCTCAAAGGCCTCGATGTCTGGCTGCGTCTCAAAACTGAGACGAGACATAACATTATGTCTTACTTAACAGATGCGAAGGATTAAAATTAATGAATGAAAGATTTGCAATTATCAAATTAGCTATTTTTAATTCAAAAATTCAGAATCTGTGTGTTTGAACGAGTATAACCCTGAAAAATTTTCTTCAAAAAAATTAAAATTGTGATTGTCTATAAGGATCTCCTAAGCCGTTATAAATACGTAAAAACAAACAACATTTTTGGTATCGTCGTCAAACAAGTATAATACAAATGAAAATCTGGAAATGAATTGATTCAATATATATATTGTGTAAAAATATACAACATTGCTTAATTATTAACAAAGATTGGCTTTTATGACAGTCAGACCCTTTTTGTCAGGGCAGGTATATACTCAAAGTTATAAACCGCTTGCCTTGAAATCATAAAAATCCGACTCAAGATATAAATATATGTCTTCAAGGCATAGAAACTTGTCTCCAAGCTATAATTGAAGTCTGGCTCCGTCTCAATAAGGAGACGTGCTGGAGTCGAACTTTTCGTCTTCACCATGTCTTGATTGGGGGCAATTCAAGTCGAAACCAAGTCGAAGAATCTTTACTCGGGTTGTGAGAAATAATCTATGAATAAAAAAGTAATGAAAGTTCGATTGCTTGACATTGCTTGCAGAATAATCATTGTAATTATTGCTGATTGTTTTATTTATTTATTTAGGAGGAGCAAGCAGCCGAGGTTTCTTTGAGGTGAAACAGGGTTACCGCACTCGTTTCTGGCAATGTTGTCAAAATTAACAGAATCATGTTTTCAACTCCTAATTAAGAAATTTTTCTGTTTAAACTTTTTAAAAACTTTTAATAAGAAATTACCTGATATAACTCACTTCATGCATACAAGCCACAAATAAATTAGAGTGGTTAATAATATGTTCTTATCGATAAAGTTGCATGAGAGACACTTTATCTTACCATAATGTTACTGTATGATTAAAAAAAATGTTTATCTGCTGTAACCTAATGATTGTGCATTATTCTTACATGATTCTCTTCAATTAAAATTAAGAGAGCGGAAAAAGTTTAATGGATGTTAACCTTTTAAGGAATCCTCTAGAATTTTGTTTCGAAAGCAATAAAATAATGTTAAGGTTATTTGAAAGGATTCGACTCGATTTTATGGAAATTGTAGATGACCTTTTGAGAATTTTAGGAGATTTTATTGCATTTCATTAGTTTTTACTCAGATTCAATAAAATTTTTTGGGGGATTTTTCGAATTTCCAAAAATGTAGTTGTATTAAATAATTTTATTTGGATTTCACATAATTTCGTGGGACTTCATAGCATTCAAAAAGGACAGAGCAAATCCGAAGTGATTTCCGAGAATTTCACGGGATTTTTTTGGATTATTTTAAGACAAGTTTGAATTCTGAATGGATAATATTTTAAAAGATTTTATATTATCTAACGGCATTCCATGATTGATAGAGATGATCAAGAAATTAATTAATTTTCGGGTCATTTCATGGGACTGTCCAAGAACTTGGCATCGCCATCTTGAAGTTTCCAAAAAATCAAAGTTGTGCTAAATTTTCTGAAAAAATCCAAATTTGAGCCAGAATTTCCGCAAAAAAAAACTTTAAGGGTGATCATTGTCATTTTCATTTTTGAAAAATGTCAGGTTGTGCTGGGTGGTACAAAACACAAGAACGTGCTGTAAACAGAAATGTTATTTTCTTAATCATTTGCGAAAAAGCAACATTACAAAAAAACTCAGCACCTGCACTTTGTATTCTTCGTTAATAAAAATTTGTGATAAATTTATTGGCTATTTGTCGACATAAGAATTAAAAAAAAAAATCGAAATTTAAGCCGAAATTCCCAAACAACTTTTTTGGGCCACTACATTAAAAAAACAATGCGAATATCACAAATCTGAAACTTGTGCTGAGTTGTGCTAGACGAACACAGCAACTATTTCCTGATTAAATTTTCCGAGATTCAGTGTACAGAAACTTAACCCAATTCTTTTAAACACATTTTTAATGAAAAATATTTTCTAAAAACCTTGGTAACACGAAATTAGAATTTTTTGAAGCATCTTAAGGCTGAAATTGAAACATTATACATAAAAATATCAGCCCCAAAGAGTGATCACTTGACTATTTACGGAGATTTTGGTTCAAATTTTCATCAGTATTATTACACATAAAACTAGTATTTGAAAAAAAGTTAACATTTGGCCCAAGGCGGGACTTGCTATTCATGTTCTTTTAATCGTAAAGTTAGCCCGTTGGTAAATATAGCTTCAATATTTTTAAGTTATTTACACCCATCACATATGTATCTCCAGATAGCAAATTTAATCTCATATTTAAACTAGTAGCTTTAAATCTTGCTTTTGATCTTTTTGAGAATGCACCCGACTCTCGGCTTAGGAACAGTGTCGGGATTGCTTGCAAATAGCCTTGTTACTAAATCGCGAGTATCGAAACATAAACAGTCAGGGCTGCCTGAACTGTTTCTAGTTAGCATGCAGGATATTGCGCAATATACCGCGGGTTCCTAATCCGAGATTCGGGTGTAATTGTATAGTATTAGGCCTAATTGTGTACCTTGGTTACCTTAAATGTTCTAATTTTATCCCAATATCCACAGCTTTTCGGAAATCCGGATATCGATTTACGAAATCATGTCCACTTTTGTACAGAATTTGTCTAGAGATCTACGTCACTGTTTTTAACATTTTTTATTATCTCTTTAGTATATTTCTTACTTGTATTCACTACCGATTTTTTATTCTGATTTGTAATCGCTTAGTTTGGGCTGTGTTGATAATGGTTCTTTGTCTCAGTTAATTTTTACGCGTGCTGCGTGAGCTTCCTATTTTTGAATTGTTTTTCTATAAAATTTTTCTTTTCATATATCCATGGATACCTTAAGCATTTGTCAAATGTACCAAATATAACCTCTAGTCTCGTTGTAATTGACAACTATTCGCTCTTTCGAAGAGATAGAGACAAGAGAAGGGATGGTGGAGTTTGTCTTTCTCAGCACGATAGCCTGAGTGGAACTGCGATTTGTGTAAGTCCAGTAGCTACTTATCCCACGACCGAATTCCTCTTTGTTGAAGTTAAGTCAACTTCTGATAGTGTTTTAGTAGTAGTAGTTTATGAACCACCAAATGGAGATTTTAACACTAACTTAAATCTCAATTCCAATCATTTTAAATGCCACGACTTGATTAACATTACGCTTAAATTCTTCTATAATCTAAACTCAAAACCATCTCAAATACTGGTGCCGAACCTCTCTAAAATTGATGAAAATACATTCCACGAAAGTCTAATAACGCATCATTGGAAAGAATATTACTAGATACATATATAGATATGATAAAATCGACGCGCTGACTAATTACCTAGTCTCCACATTCAACAAACTTTTTCCGCTCCACGTTTCTAAAAACTTCAATGAAGTTGCCCTCTGGATCACATCCGAAATTGAAAATCTGATGATGATCCTCAGACGTTTACACCTAATCCCGCCCAAGCACAAATCTATAGATAATAATTTTCCGCCTGATGACCTTTTAAATACTTTTCTCACATTCCCAGTTCCAAACTTATCATCATATCTTCCACTACTGCTTTTAATTCAAAATTTAATGACTCTGACTTCTTTTTCACCGACATCACACCTGAAAAACTTTTGTCAAGAACACTTGAAATCAAATCGAATACCATTGCAACTGATGGAATATCAATCAAAATGATTAAACTTGCCCTTCCAATTACCTTTCCTATTCTATTGCATATTCATAATGCTTCCCTTCAGGACTTTCGACCAATTTCTGTTTTATGTGCACTGTCTAAACCACTTGAAAAAATTATGCACCTGCGAATTTCTCGAAATATCTAAGGCCATTGACCTAATGGAATCATGTTTCCGTGCAAACCATAATAGACTTACTGATTCCTTTAAAGTAATGACGGATCTCAAATTAGCAATAGATAATAGGGAGGTCACGATTGTTGTTCTGCTTGATTTTTCGGAGGATTTTCATATGGTTTACCATAAGTTAGTCCTACAAATGTTAAAATCTTTTAACGTGTCAAACTCTGTCATCAAATGCTTTGAATCCTATTTTAATAATCGGTCTCACAGAATTATCAATAGCAGTGGTGGGCTTTCTCACTGGTGGGAGGTCAAGAATGGACTTCCTCAGGTCTCCATTCAGGCACCTCTCCTCTTCAATTTGTTCATCTCTTAGCTTGGAAGTGAATTTCAACATTGCAGCTACTACAACTATACTGACGATTTCAAAATTTACTTATCGGGACCAATTTCTTCACTAAGTAGATTACTTGTTCTGATCCAGTAGAATATCGATCGCATTATCCTCTGGGCCTGGGAGAACGGACTTACTTCTAGCCCGGGCAAAACTCAGGCAATTGTTGCCGGACCTACTTCATCTCCGTCGCTTGAAACTCTGGTATCATATTCAACCCTTTGTATCGAGAAACTCACTGTTTCTTTTTCGAAAGTGGTTAATGATCTGATATATTTCCATAACCGTACCTTGCCCTGGAAGGAACAGGTAAAGGGAATCTCGAGGAAGACATACAGAATACTACAACAACTATATAGGAATAAGGACTCTTTACCTACCTCCATTTGGATACTTTTGGTTAAGAGTCTAATCTTGCCCTATTTTGACTACGGTGGCTTATTATATGATTTTTTGACTGACGATTTAAATTCGAAGCTCGAGCGTTGGTTAAATACCTGTGAGTAGTTTGCTCTACACTCCTTTTCAGAACAAAGCTCCTGAGTATCTATTTAATTTCTTCCAATTTGTAGACAGAGACCTTCCAGCACAGTCTAAGCTTCTTAAAATACATAAAATCATTAAGATTTCTTTCCACAGAACATGTCCGCTTCAAAGGTTATTTATGGTAAGATGTATCCGTTTATGGAATTGTTCGCGAGCGAGAGAAGTTTATGTAAGAAAAAAAGATGCAATATTAAAAAAACATTCTTGACGACGAATACATTAAAGGACAGGTCACTGAGAATAAATAATACGACTGAATTATTTTCATGGTAACAAATTGCTCAAAAAAATTAAAACTTGTCTATATTTAAATCATTTCTATGGTTAATATACAATTAAATTTGAACTTGTCTACCGAAACGACGAGACAAGTTCTCAATTTAACGTTCGGACGACGACTAAATTTGCTTGCAAAAGGTACGAAAAGCTCTCACTCATTCAAGGAATATGACTCAGCGATAGAAGAATAAGGATAGAAAAAGAAATCGATAACGCTTTACAATTAGAATTCCATTAAAATGTAAACATATGAAATTAAAGTCGAAATGAAAAGTCGATGTTAAATAAGTGAAATTAAAATAAAACAATGTACTTAATAATTATATCAGTCAATTCCGAACATTCCGCCCGCTTTGTTGGGACAAAATTAAAAAAGATTCACACAGTTCATGCCAATAATAATAAATTGATGACAATAAAAAATTAAAAATTTTAAGAAGAAAACTGATTACAAATTTTTTAATGACGATCTAATAATTAAGTGTTTAAGACTGTCATTAACAGAACAAGACAAAAATAAAGAATTTGAAACATTCAACTAACACAACCGAAAATACACGGCACTTTAAGACGAGATCTAAACATTTTCCTTAGCCCTTGGTAAAAGACACAATTTTACTATAGGGCGTTTAAACAAACCACTCGGAGTGCGGAGAGACACAACGCGCACATGACCATCAGATCCGGGATGAAGCTCAACGACACGACCTAAAGGCCACTTTGTGGGTGGTGAATTTTCATCACGGATAAAAGCAAGGTCACCAACTTCAAGTGATGGATAAGGAGTCCTCCACTTCGAACGAGGTTGAAGCTCTTTCAGGTAATCCGAGGACCAACGTTGCCAGAAATGTTGACGCATTTGTTGTAACAATTGCCATCGAGATAAGCGATTCGAGGCAATGTCCATGTAACTTGGCTCAGGGATACTGTTGAGAGATTCTCCAATCAAAAAATGACCTGGAGTAAGAGCCGTAAGATCATCAGGATCATCGGACATGGATTGAAGAGGTCTTGAATTTAAACAGGCCTCTACTTGAACCAGAAATGTGCTCATTTCTTCGTATGTAAGGGTAGTATCCCCGATGACTCGCCGAAGGTGGTGTTTCGCTGACTTCACTGCCGCTTCCCAAATTCCCCCAAAATGCGGCGCACCTGGTGGATTAAATCGCCACTCTGTGCCATACGAAGCGAGACACGAAGCTAAAAGTGTTGACTCCTTTGAAGCTGCTGAAAACATCGCTCTAAGTTTGACGTCTGCTCCAACGAAGTTTGTACCTTGATCGCTGGTCAATGTAGCACAAATACCACGTCGAGAAATGAATCTGTAGTAGGCAGCTAGAAAGGCATCAGCCGTATAGTCCGAGACAGCTTCCAAATGGACAGCTCGAGTAGAACAGCAAACGAAGACTGCGATGTAGCCCTTATACGATCGATAACCACGACCCTTTGTTGTTCGCAAGTAAACGGGTCCAGCATAATCGACTCCAGTATGTAGAAACGGTCGACTCGGAGTAGAGCGAATTGCTGGAAGGTCTGCCATCAATTGTTGAGGCTTTAAAGCTCGATGTCGTAGGCATGGTAAACATCGATGAATAAAAGTCCTCACAACCGATCGACCACGGAGAATCCAGTAGGTTTGCCTCAAGGTTCCGAGAGTGAGCTGGACACCACCATGAAGACAACGTCGATGATGATGATCAATGAGAAGAGTCGTCAGCGTTGACTCAGAGCTGAGAATGAGAGGATGTTTCTCATCAGGGTCCAAGGCTGAATTCTTCAACCTACCTCCTACACGAAGCAGTTGTTC
>JAABKJ010000444.1:0-50137 GCA_011634705.1 Andricus grossulariae | reverse complement strand
GCTTTTGAAGCGTTGTTCGACTTTTTGTTGGGCTGAAAGCAGGGGAGTAGATTGAATGGTAGATCTAGGATCGAAAGTACTCGAGATTAGACCCTGCCTGATAGTCTCACGATGAGCACATTCATTAAGGTTCCTGTATTTGTGAACAACCACAGAGTCACCGTCCTTTTGGAAACTAAAATCAGTCGTGCATCCACCGAAAACATCAGCCTGTACGGACAAAAAAAATTATGGTCAGAATTACATTTTAATGAAAAGAAAAGCTTATCAATTTTTAACTTTTTTCAATCGTTACTTGTTATATAGACAAGGTCAAAAACATTAAAATATTAAGATATTAATCAAATAAAGACCTCACATTTAACAGTTCTTGAAGCTTTCGTGAGAGAAATGTATTCCAAGTGCTTAGTTTCTTTTGTGTAATAAGAGAACTATTAACAAGTAACGGAACCGCACCAAAAAATCAATTTATCGATATCTCCATGTCAGTAATTAATACTCTTTGGTTCAGTATATTATTTAGAAATATTTTGATTTAGTTGAATTAACATGAATTAATTTAATTTGTTAAATGAATAAATATACGAAAACAAAATTTTCAATTTATCCAAATAATCTGAAAGACCGGGGTTCAGATCCCAGCGGAGCTAGAGAGAAATTTTTTCACAACTTAGAAATGAAAAATTTATATTAAGAAATATTGCTTTTAGACCAGTAGACAAAAAATAATTAACATCAAATTATTTAATATATGAATTCTTTTGAAATCTTTGAACTCTATATATTTTTTCAATTCTTTTAAACTGCTTGGAATGTCTTTAAACCCTTTGAAGTTCTGTTAACTTTTTTTAACTTGCTTCTAATCTTCCAAATTCTTCCAAATTGCTAGAATTATATGAATTCAACCGAATTCCCTGAGTTATTAAATTCCTCTAAATTCCCTCAATTATTTGAATTCCTTAAATTCGCAAAAATTCTCTGAATTCCTTGCATTATTTTAAAGTTCTTGGAATTCCCTGAAATATCTGAATTCAGAGAATTCTATGAATTCAAGGATTTCATAGAATGCAGGGAATATTGGAATAAAGTGAATGAAAGAAATTCAGAGATTAACGGGAATAAAAGAAATTTCGAGAATTCAGGGAATTCATAAAATTTAGGGAATTCAAAGAATTCATGGCATTCAGAGAATTCAGGGGATTCAAAGAATTCAGGGAATTTAGAGAATTCATAGAATTCAGGAAATTTAGTGAAATCAGGGAATTCAGAGAATTCAGGGAATTCAGCCAATTTAGAGAATTCAAGTAGTTCGGAGAAGACAGAGAAGATAGAGAATTTAAGGAATACAAGAAATTTTAGGAATTCAAATGAATTCAAAGATTTGAGGAATGAAAGAAATTCAGAGAATTCAGGACACTCAGAGAATTAAGAGAATTCAGGATATTCAGAGAATTCAGAGAATTCAGAGAGTTCCCAAAATTAATGGTGTTCAGAAAATTCAGGGAATTCAGAGAATTAAGAGAATTCAAAGAATTAAGCGCATTCAGGAAATTCAGGGAATTCAGAGAATTCAGGGAATTTAGAGAATTCAGGGAATTCAGAGAATTCAGGGAATTCAGAGAATTCAGGGAATTCAGAGAATTCAGGGAATTCAGGGAATTCAGAGAATTCAGGGAATTCAGAGAATTCAGGGAATTCAGAGAATTTAGGGAATTCAGAGAATTCAGGGAACTCAAAGTCATTCAGAGATTTCAGAGAATTCAAAGGAATTAAGGGAACTCAAAGTCATTCAGAGATTTCAGAGAATTCAAAGGAATTAAAATTCCTTGAATTCTCTGAAATCTCTGAATTTCCTGCATTTTCTGAACACAAGAACAAGAAATTCAGAAATTCAAGGAATTAAGAAATTTAGAAAGAAATTCAAAGGGATTCGGGAAATTCATAGAAATTCAGAGATTTGAGGAAAGAAAGAAATTCAGAGATTTGAGGACATTCAGAGAATTCAGAGAGTTCAAAGAAATCACGGTGTTCAGAAAATGCAGGAAATTCAGAGATTTCAGAGAATTCAAGGAATTTAGAGCATTCAGGGAATTGATAGAATTCAGGAAATTTAGAGCATTCGGGGAATTGAGAGAATTCAGGGAATTCACAGAATTCAAGGAATTTAAAGAATTCAAAGAATTCAGAGAATTCAAAGAATTCAGAGAAGTCATGGAATTCAAAAAATTCCAGAAGTTCAAGGTATTCAAGAAATTCGAGAAATTCAGGGAGTTAATGGAAGTCAAGGAATTTAAAGGAATTCAGAGATTTGAGGAAATGAAAAAGAAAATTAAGAGAAATCAAAGGAATCCATGGAGTTCAAAGTCGTTAAGGAAATTCATAGAAATTCAGAGAATTCAAAGGAATGCAGGGAATTCAAAGGAATTCAGCGGATTTACAGGAATTTAGGGGATTCAAAGGAATTCAGGAAATCCAAAGAAATTCAGGGAATTTAAAGGAATACAGAGAATTTAAGGGAATTTGAAGGAATTCAAAGGCGTTCAGGTAATTCAAAGGAAATCAAGGAATTCAGAGAATTCAAGGAATTCATAGAATTCACGGAATTCATAGAATTTAAGGAATTGCGAGAATTCAAAGGAATTCAGAGAATTCAAAGGAATTCAGAGAATTCAAGGAATACGAAGAAATCAAGGAATTCAGAGAAATCAAGAAATTCAGAGAATTCTATGAATTCAGGGGATTCCGAGGAATTCAGAAGACTTCAAGAAAGTTAAAAGAATTCCAAAGAATTCAAAAGAATACAAAGAATTCAAAGAACTCTAAAGAATGCAGAGTAATTCAACATGAATTCAAAATAATTATAAATAATATACTAAACCAGAGGGCGTCAATTATATTGCACCCAGAACTTTAAAAAAAACTTTGGATTTTAAATGGAAAAAGCTCAATTTTTGGAAAAATGAAAAAAGCAACTACCCATTATTGCCAGTCACCTCTTAAGGTATTTTTCTAGAAATAATTTCCATTCAATAACTTTTTATTTTAACCTCGCCCCCCCCCCCTCACCCTCTTGAGTTGTGCCCCGAAAATGCCCCAAAAAATCGAAAAATGCAGTTTTATGTGAAATTCATGTCGGAGACAACTTTTTAAATGTTTTTTTTTTGCATAAATGATTATTATACGACAAAACAAAGCTTTTCAAGTATTTTCAAACGAATTTTTAATTATTTAAACAATTTCTATTTGTATAATGTTCTTTTTCCAAAAAATTGTGAAGAGTTAAAATTAGTTTTTAAATAAATGAGCAGTTGTGTTTTATCGAATAATAATCATTTATTAATCTCAAACACAGTTCTTAAAAAGTCACTTTAGCATCATTTTTACATAAGACTATTTTTGATTTTTTCAAGTATTTTCCGGACACAATACATGGGGGTTGAAGGAGTCTAAATGCAAAGTTATGGAATGAAAATTAATCCTGGAAAATTCTTATAAAATGATTTAACTTTAATTTAAAAAATTTAAAAGCAGACAGTTTTTCCAACATCTCCGAAAACTGAAATTTTCCCATATAAAATCCCATATTAATTCCAAAGGCCCGGGGGCACGGGTTAATGTTGACCAATTTCAAAAAAAAATTTAGGAGCGACCTCAAAAGGCAGAGTATCGATATAATTTTTACGGTATTTGTTCCTTTTGTACAAGGTTAAAAAGTCCAATAATTTGTTCCAGTCTTAACAAGTTTTGATTTATTTAATTTAAATAATAACAAACCTCATGATGGGTTGTAGAACCGTACTCTTGGATCACAGCTGATTGAAATAAGGAGATGACTGCCCTTTTGATGTTGAGAGAAGCTTGAGAATCGCTCGGCTCAGCACAAAGCTCAGTATCAATATGCCCATTGTGGTAATTGAACTGTAGAGGGTATTGCTCCACATCTTTCAATGCAACGGGCTAAAAGAAAAAAAAATTATATTAAAGGAATTTTTATTGTGCAAACTTAAGTAGGAAATGATATATACAGTTCAGAAGAGATGAACTCTAAAAAAAGACATGTGCAGGATATGCACATGTCATGTGCATGTGCAAATGGCATGTGCAAGATATGCACATGCCATGTGCATGTGCAAATGTCTTGTTAAACGTGACATTTCTCTGATCAACAAATAAAATTTAAATCCGTGATGATACATTAAAGACCAATATTCTCGAATCAAAAAATATTGTGGTTGCATTTTCTACCAAATAGTTGAATTTGCAAGCCAAGCAGTTGAATTTTCGACAAAAAAGATCATTTTAAGCCATGAGAGATGAATTTTCAACCAAGAAAGACGAGTTTTCTACTACAAAAAATGAATTTTCAATCCAAAATAACTGACTCTAAAAGAACGCTTGTGAAATACTCAAAAAGCGTGAGCAAGATATGCACATGCCATGTGCATATGTTTTGTTAGGCGTGACATTTCTCTTATCAAAAAATAAAATTTAAATTCGTGAAGATACATTCAGGACCAATATTATCGACCCAAAAAAATGTTGTGGTTGCATTTTCAACCAAATATATGAATTTTCATCAAAAAATATTAATATTTTACATAAATAAACGAATTTTTAACAAAATAGTTAAGTTTGCAAGCTAAAAAGTCGAATGTTTTAGAAAACAGTAGACCTTTAAACCGGAAAAGAAGAATTTCCAAGATTAAAGGTAATCCTCAATTAAGAGAGATGAATTTTCAACAAAAAAGTTGCATTTTTAACTAAAACGGATAAATTTTCAACCAAAAATGGAATAGCTACATTTTCAGAAAAAACTTTGCTTTCCGTGCGCAAATGTATTTGCTTTCTCATAGAGGAAGCATTTGTGGGTTTTTAAATAATAGACAAACTAAAGTTTTTATTTTGATCAATTTAAGGATAGGAATTTACAAAAAATACAAAATTACACAATATTCCAAAAAAAAATTTAAATACAATGACAAATCAAATTTTGTATTTAAAATGATATTTTTTCGAGGTGGAAAAGGGAAGGGGGACATTCTATCGCACCCTATCCCATTTCCAGCTTTATGCTAAGTTAATTTAAGTTTTCAATTTAAAAAATTAACTTTCAACCAGGAGGTCGAATTTTTAAACAAAATTTATTTTAATTTTTTAATAAAAAACAGTGGAATTCAACGAAAAAAGACGAATTTTTAACAAAAAATTCAAAATCAATTCTGAATTATGTTAATGAAAAAAATTTCACTATAAAAACCCGTTTTTAAAATATTATGCATTACCATAGCTTCCTTACTGTTCAAGAAAATGTATCAATATTATAAGTCAATCGATTCGTCTCGAATAAACACATCTTTTCTATTCTCACATCAACTTTGAATTATGAGAATGCGAAAATTTTGACTATAAAAATAGACTTTTGATATAATATAAATGACCATAACTTACTCTTCAATAACATGTATTAATATAATAGGTCAATCGATTCGTCTCGAACCAAGGAATCTTTTATATTTTTGTATCAACTTCGAATTATGTTAATGAAAAAAGTTTTACTATAAAAAACCGATTTTCAAATTATATAAATTACCATAACATCCCTAGTTTTTAATAAAATGTATTGATATTATAGGTCAATCGATTCATCTCGAATCAATGAATCTTCTATGTTATTGCATCAACTTTGAATTGAAGTGTGATCTGAAGTGTGACTCAATAAAGGCAAAATATATTATGTACTTATTTTTTTCACTTACAAGTTCAGAGAATCTTTTCATTGTACTAATCCAACCGAGGCGGAAAAATTATGTATAGTTTATACATAGAGTGAAGTATTATATATAACATTCACTTGTTTTATACATTTTTTATATAAAACAAATTAATATTATATATAATACTTCACACTATATATAAGCTATATATAATTTTCCGCCTGGGAAGGTATTATTTTAGCGACTATTGACTGTATATATTTTTTCCAATTAAGTTTAGTATCAATAATAATTCCCAGATATTTGTACTGTTCATTTTCGCTCATAGTTTCGTTTCCAATTCTTATTTGCATTGGTATCTTTCTTATATTTGTTCATGCAAAAGTGATGTAGACTATTTTTTTATTCATCAACAACTTATTGTGTTTAAGCCATTCGCAATATTTCACTATCTCTTGGTTTATGTATTTTCTCTGATTCTTTACCATCCTTACTCCAATACACAAGTACGGTATCATCTGCATACATGAAAATTTTCATATTTACTCTTAGCAAAGAAAGGCTCTCTACATACAGTATGTACAGAAGTGGCCCAAGAACAGATCCCTGGGGCACTCCTGTTTTTACTCGTAATTCTTCATTTTTAATTCCGTTTACACAGACATATTGTATTCTATTGTCATGATAATTTTTCAAACATTTCAGAGCTGTATCTTTAATAACCATTGAGTCCAGTTTTTTAATTCGTTTACTGCTAATTAGTAAAAATGTACTAATTCAATGTGTAAAAATTACCGACGAAATGAATTAGTAACTATACCTACTGAAGGAATTGGTATAATGCTATTACGAAGTTGTAGGTTCTGAAAATTTGTATATTATTTTGATTTTGTGCACAAGAAAAGGCACATAAATATTCCTTAGAATTAAGTCGAGTCTGGTGATTCTGCAGTGCGTTAACCAATTTATGCACACTATAAGCCTCGAAGATGTATCATTTTTCCATTTTTCTGAAAATACATTTTAGCTAAACTAACTTTTTTTAAGGACACTTTCCCAGTTCCCTTTAAACTATTCACTTATTCTCCATTATTAAACCAAAATTTATCCATTTTTAAAGAAACTAAACAGACGACAAAAATAATAATGTCAGTGATCAAAATCATTTAACTTGCAATAAAATAATGTCAGGATCGACTCGTCATGGCACTGATCAACAGTGCTCCCAACGCGGACACCTTGCACTACTGCGCATGCGATGCGTAAGGCGCTTCATTGGCTGCTGTTCGCGCGCTTATTTCAAACGTTAAAAAATACATTTTTTTCATTTATTAATTATAATCAAGAATAACTATATTTTAACATTTTCAAGTGGTGCGTGGAAGGTTTTTAATACATTCTGATCATTAGGTTAAAAAAATGAGTATTCAGTAAATGAAAAATATCATGTTATGTAATGTAATCTTTTTTTATTTTTAAAATTATTTTTACCAATTTATGCTTTTGAAATGTTGTATATTATTGAAAATAGGCATGCAAATTTGATTAATAATAAGTAAAAAAGTGTATTTTTTAACATTTCAAATAAGCGCGCGAAGGGCAGCCAATGAAGCGCCTTATGCATCGCATGCGCAGTAGTGCAAAGTGCCCGCGTTGGGAGCACTGCTGATCAATTGGTGGAAGCTGCCATTAGAGTCTAATGTATTCTTGCGTACACGATTTTCAGCGCTATCTCTTGTCTCCGAGGACAAACTAAAGTCCCACATAACCGCGAAATTTGAATGTCATAGCATTTTCAAAAGTAAAATGAGTTTACTATTCTTTATTTATTATCCTAAAAGAATGGAACAATAATACAAAAACTATGAAAAGTATTAGATCATTCTTTTATTGCACAAAATAGATTGAAATATTGTTTCAAAAAGTTAAAAAAAAAAATAAAGTATTGTTTTAAAAAGTTAAAAAAATAAAAAATGTCTGTAATGTTTGCATTTTGAATATTATGTTGTTCATACACAATTATTATTATTATAACAATATAATCTAAGAATATAAATTGAGAAAACAAACTCAAAAACAATCGGAAAGTATAAAAGAATTATTTTTCCATAGCAATTCATTGCTACTCATTAAATGAGTAAGTTAGTAATACTAAGCAGATTAGTAAAATACCCTTACTATTTCATTTAGTAACACAAATCTTCCCATTTCATGTAGTGGAAAGTGATAAAATGACTAATTTAACAGTCAGACACAATGCTACTAATTTCATTAGTAAAATTTCTACTAATTCGGATTTAGAGAGAAGAAACACCTACGTTACCTTCATACTGATCCTCAGTGGTGACCATACCTAAACCCCATACATGTCGGTGCCATTTCCCATAAAATTTCTTTCACGAAAATCCAAAGAAGACAGTTTTATCAAAATTGTTGTTTTTTTCTGCATTTATTTTCTAGTTTATTCATGCATATCGGAATCCCATCGAATGGACGTCGGATTCGATTGGTGCGATTTTTCCCATAAACTTCCCTGTGAAATCATCCAAGTGCTTCAATTCCCACGGGTTTCCACACCGAGTCAGATTTCTGTGCGTCGGGTGTCTGGGCAGTTTTATACTTTCTCGCAGTTGAGGTTCGACGTTCTCTGGCGCGTAACTTGGGTGGAGAGAAAGGGTTTGTCGATATTCTGACCACCCACCTTTTCCGGAAGAAATTCCTCCAAGCAGTTTTGTAATGGTATAATTCAATATAATCATTGCTTAAAATATTTGTTTCGCGTGATTCAGAGTTGTTGAGTCCGAAACAAAAATGTTCCAACTTTTCGATCTTTGATCCCACTCTCTAAATCTGAATTAGTAAAAATTCAACAAATTAAATCAATACTAAGGATTTCGACTAATAAATCAGTTATACTATTAATTTAATTGATTACAATAGTAAAATATATTCTAAAAGTCTCACTTGAACTAAAAAAAAAACAAACATTTTTTTCACTGTATCGATGACAGTCTTCACAGGAAAAAATGCTCTAAAAACAGGGGAATAAGGTGATTTGAAAAAAAATAGGGGAATAAATTCTTTTAAAATAACTGAATGTTGGTACTATATTTTATTAAATTACAAATGCTCTAAATTCCTACGATTTCATGAAAATATAGCATTTCCAACAAAAGAGATGAATTTTTAACCAAATAGTTGAATTTTCAACCAAAAAAACGAATTTTAACTCAAATTATGGATCTTCAACCAAAGAGACGAATTTTGAACTAAAATTAAGAATCTTTAACAAAAAAATTAATCTGTAACAAAGTATCAACGACAGCAGTGTGCTTTTTTAACCAATTAGTTGAATCTTCAAACAAAAATATTAATTTTCTACAACAACAAAAATTCAATATAATTAATAAGCTTTTAGCCAAATAGTTGAATTTTCAACTAAAAAGAATTAATTTTGAATCAAATAGTGGAATCATAAGCTAAAAAAGATGAATTTTCAACCCAAAATGTTATAGTTAAATTTTTGTTAAAAAAGTTAATTTCTATACAAAGAAATATTTTTCAACAAAATAGTTAATTTTTAAACCAAAGAAATGAATTCTCAACTAAAATTAAGAAACTTTGAACTAAACTTATGAACTTTCAACTGAAATTATCCATTTTCAACAACAACAAATTAATTTCAACAAAATAGTTCATTTTTCACCCAAAAACATGAATTCTCAACTAAAATTATGCAATTTTAACGAAAATTATGAATTTTCAACAGCAAATAAATTTATTTTCTACAAAATAATTCAATTTTCAACAAAAATAAGTAGATTTTCAAACCAACCCGAAAATATGAATTTTCAACAAAAAAGTTAATTTTCAACAATATATTCAAATTTCAAACCAAAAAGGATGACCTTTTATTTAAAATTGTGGAATTTTCAAGCCAAAAAGACGAATTTTGGAAGTTAAACTTCTTTTGGGACGAGAGTGATCCCCACTAGTGCCAGGCTAAGCAAAGCATGTATATGCTCTCTCTCTCTCTTTCTCTGCACTCTCTTACCATGCGATCTCCTCAAAACTCATGATGATTCCTCACGAAAAATATCAAAATTAATCCAGCAAAGTTTTACTTCTATCGTGTAGCCTCACTGTCACACACCGGTTTTTTCAGAATACATAAATTTTCAACTAAAAAATATCAATATTAAACCAAAAATGGAATATAGTTACATCTTCAACTAAAAAAGACCAATTTAAAAAAAATGGAATATTTAAATTTTAAGTCAAGAAACTTAATTTTCAAACAGACAAAAAACGAATTTTCAACAAAGTGGTTTAATCATCAACTAAAACAGATTAGTTTTCAACAAAAAAGTTATATTTTTCACAAAAAAAGATTCATTTTCAACAAATGAGGGGAATTTTTAAACAAGAAAGATTTTTCAGTCAAAAAAGAGAACAAATTTCAACATAATTATTAAATTTTTAAGTCGAAAAAAATTTTTCCTACAAAACAGATAATTTTTCGAATCGAAAATATGAATTTTAAATAAAAAACGTTCACTTTTAACCAAATAGTTGATTTTTAATCTCAAAAAGACTAATTTTCACCCAAAAATATGAATTTCACGAAATTGTTGGATTTTCAATAAAATAATTAAATTTTTAATCCAATAATAAATTTTTGAACCAGAACAGATCAATTCTCAACTTAAAATAAAGTAGTAGACTTTTCAATAAAAAAAAATATTAATTCCGAACCTAAAATAGTTGGATAAATAAGATTTTTCTTTAATTATATACTAAAGAATAATAGTTTTAATAAAAATTGAAGGAATTCTTAGTATTTTGAAAATATTAGCTCAACAAACTCTCATATTATCATTGTTTAAATAATAAAAACTGTTGCTTTTCACAAACGATATAAATAAATAAAACATTTTTTGCATTAAATGTGTTTGTGTAGGATCATTTACATTAAAAAGGTTTAAGAAATATAATAATTATGAATTTGGATAGTGCGCGTGATTAGAGCAATAACAATAATTACTAATGAAATCAGTATACTTTCACCAATTAAATGTGACTTCATTCTAGCTACAGCAATTATTAGAATTTAAATGAAAATCAGTCATATTTTAGTGATTCAAATTTAGAGAATAAGTCCCATAAGACAACAAATAAAAACTAATGATAATCCTTACTTACGGTCGAAATAACCACCTCACATGTATGTATTTCAAGCTGAAATCTGAATATCAAGGTACTCACCTGAAAAAGTAAAAAAATATAAAGGTTAGTCATACTGTCATATATATTAGATTAAATTAGATTCTTACTCCCCCTACCCTCACATATCCTACTTCTCGTCCTCCGATTTCCCCTACATGCCATTCCCTCAATTCCCCTCATCATCCAAATTCTCCTCATTTACTGTCACTCATCTTCCATTATTTCCCCTCATTTCTCCACCCCTCGGGACACTCTACCCTCATTTCTTCATACCCCCTCTTCTTATTTTCCCTACTGTCCACCCCTTATTACCCCTCACTCACCATATCTTCCTCATTTCCACTTATTCCGCTACCAACCCTTCCATAATTTACTCTCACTTTCCATACTTCCCTCCCATCTACTACCCTCACTTCCCCTACTTCCACTCCTATAATTTCCCCTCATCAACCGAATTCCCCTCATTTACCATCACTCACCTTCCCTTATTTACCGTCACTTCCCCTCACTTCTCTATCACTACCTCACTCCTCAGTTCCCCTACTTCCCATCCCCTTATTTCCCTATCACTTCTCATACTTCGCCTCATTTACCATCACTTCCACTCCTTGGAAAAAAGTATGGTGGACGGACGAACACCCGACCGGATTCTACCCGAGGCTAAGAAACCCTATAAACGTAATAAATTTAAAGGAATCTGCAAAATTCAAAACAACCTCAGCTTATTTAAGCGACATTTTAAAACCAAAATAATGTCGCCTTCAAAAAAAGACTGCTTCCATAATTTGTAATCTACCCGTATAAAATCGAATTTATAATCTCCTTACCGAAGATTTATAATCTCACTATCTTTTATGGTCACATTGTAGGACTGGGCATAATTTACATGCACTTGATACGAAAACCTAGATTCAGACCGTAAATATTTTTCCTCGAGATGCACGTTTGCGGTTTATTTTATTTTTTGCGTTTTAGTTTCCTCTACGATTTAACAGCTCACTATAACCCAACCCAATTACGTGTCCCCAATTAAATCTGCATAAAAAGTTGTACCTAAGCCACGAGGAGAATCCCTCTAACTATGCGACAATTTTTCCTTTGCTGAAAGCAGCGAATAGCAAAAAGAAAATTCAGAAAAAACATTGGTATATACATATCAGTGGATTATTATTGCTGTTTTGATTACAGATGCTCCCGGAAGGATAATATATTATTAGACTTATCGAGACAATTATAGCCTGAATCCGGTTTCTATTTATTAAATCTGAATGCGAATCAGAAATATTGTTTAATGATGGAAATCAGCGATGCGTCGGCTCTTAGATATAATTTATAACATGGGTTTGCCGAGATATCAACATTACCATTATAGAGATATAGACATCCCATATAGACGCAGGAAGTTGAATTTTACTATAGTATCCATTTTAATACCAGCTTATCGAAATCTAGATTAAAAATTAATTGTGCGGAAAAAATGTACAGTTCAAACAGAAAAATATTGAAAAATGGAATGAAAAAATAAGAAAATATGTATGAAAAAAGTAATTTTTTAAACAGCCAAATGTATCCATGTTTCATGGAAAACGAGGAGAAATACGCCAGACATTTCCTGGTTATCAGAAATTTGTCACGCTCATTGAAATAATTTTTGGTTCATTTGAAGTAATCAAAACTGAACTCCAGCTTACGATAAAAAATTAATATTATCACAAAATGTCTGTATTATATAGGATCTATTTATCTAAAATAATAAAAAAGAACAACAAGGAAATTTTTTTGTAATTCGATGATTATTGATATTTTAACTTCAGAAATAATATATGATATTTTTTTCGAGACAATCAAACCGTTTCACTTTTGTTAAAAAATGCCAATTTTCGACGAAAAACGCAACCATAACCTAAAGTTGTTTAAATTGTAATTTTCATTTTTGAAGTCAAATTATCTTTGTTTAAAATAACTGATTCCAGGTGAAAACCACTAAGATACCCTATTATTGTTCAAATATCGTAAATATTCTTGGAAATTATTGATTGTAAATCCTTTTTTTGAAGCGCGTGCATAACCTGAAATTGTAAAAACATTGTACAACAACGTAACATAACATTGTTCAAATTTTATGAATCTTCTTTCAAATGAAGACCAAGTAATCCACTTTTAATCCAGAGTAATTCACCAATAATCCAGGTTAGTTCATTTTTAATTAGGTGATTCAAGGCTAAAAATGTACTTTTTAAGTGAAAATTTAACTTTTCCTATTAAAGATTCATCATTTTAGTGGCAAATTCATATTTTTGGTTGAAAATTCAATTATTTGGTTAAAAATTAATCTTCTTTGTAGAAAATTTGACAATTTTGTGAAAAAGTTATATTTCTATTTAAACCCCCATCTTTTTGGTTGAAAATTAGTTGTTTTTTTATATAAAATTAATTCAATTAATTAAAAATTTACTGTTTAGTTATAGACTCAACATTTTAATTGAAAATTCATCTCTTTGCTTGAAAATTTTCGTTTTTGTTCGGTAAAAAATATTTTTTTTTTATTGAAAATGTAACTTTCCATATTTTTTTGAAAATTTACCTAGATGATTTAAATTTCGTCTTTTCAGTTGATAATTAAACTGTTTTATTGAAAATTTGTTGATTTTTTTTTTCGTTAAAATCAACAGTTTTCGATTTCAAATTAAAATCTTGTTTGGTTGGCATATCAACTATTATATTTTTTGTTGGGAATTCACCTCTTTGTGCGAAAATTTAACTATTTTGTTGAAGAATTGTTATTTTTCGTTTCAAAACTTATTTCTTAACTGAAAATTAAACTACTTAATTGAAAATTGGTTCTTCTTTTGTTGGTTATTTATCTTTGAATAGAGAATTTAACTATTTATTTTTTGGTGAAAATGTTATCGTTTTTAGTTTAAAATTCAACTATCTGGTTGAAATTTTATCCGTTTTAGTTGAAAATTCAACTACTACGTTGAAAATTCATGTATTTTGATGAAAATTTGTCTTTTTTGGTAGAAAATCAATCTTCTTGGTTAAAAAGGCATCGACTAGGTTGAATGTTGAACTACTTTGTAAAAAATTCATTGCTTGTTTGGAAATGCATCAATTTAGTTTAAAACATACCTTTCCGGTTGAAAATTAAAACTATTTTGTTGAAAAATCGTTGATTTTTGCTTGAAAAATTGTTTTTTAACTGAAAATTTAACTATTTCAGTTAAAAGTTCATAATTTTATTTGAGAATTCATCTCTTTTGTTAAATATTTAACTATATTGATGAAAATTGTTGTTATTTTTTTAAAATTAATTTCTTTTATTCAAAATGTAACTATTCCATTTTGGATTGCAAAATATTTTTTGGTTAATGCAACTATTTTGCTGCAAATTTATCTTCTGCAGTCCACAATGCATCCGCTTGGTTTGAAAATTTATTATTTTGTTTAAAATTTGTCTTTTCCGTTCGAAAATTAATCTTCTTAGTTTATCATTCGTGCTTTTGTTTGAAAATTCAACTATTTTGTTGAAAATTCATATATTTTATTAAAAACTGAATAATTTTATTAAACTGTAATAAGTTTTGGTTGAAAATTCGGGTGAGTCTATTTTAGGCGGACTACACTCAACTCCTGATATAAGACCCCCCGGTTTACGCTATTCCTAGAACTGATGGCCTCCGCAGTTTCGAGATGAGAGGAGCCGTGGGAACGAAAGAGAGGATGTGCTTAGTCAAGCGTGACAAACTTCTCGAGAGTCATACATCCAAATCCAACAGAAATGGTTTACGCGGCCCTGTCTGATTATGTTATGATTCCCCCGATTTAGCATCAAAACCAAGGCAAGCCATGCCTGAAACCGGTCTTATATTGGAATTTGAGTGTAATTCGCTATAATTTTATGCAATCCGACGCAATCTTATGTAATCCAGACTAATTCTGTATACGCTTTTCCAGGAATTATTTTCCCCCTCGAAAAAAAACACGTCAATTCCGCGTCTTATTAACTTTATACAGAGCAAAGAATGTTAACTGGACAATGCTGCCTCGGCCTATCCTATTTTGTTCTACTGAGACCGCAGCAATGAATTAGCAGATCTTTATTGCGGCAATGTGCAATTGTGCAGCGGTACTTTATTACTATTAAAGTTTCTTGCAATGATACCGGTACTGTTGTTCAGCCAAGACAGACGTCAAGTCTATGGGAGGGAGGACTTGATCGTGAAATCATATGCCTCAGGGAGCCAGAAAGGATGGACAGATGTAATTTGATTACGGAATGGGATTTCCTCCCGGCAACTATAGCATAAATTTTTATCAAAATCATCTAATTAATTATGTAAAAGCGGATAAAAATCGTTCTATGATTATTTATAATTTTAAAAATTCAAATTCTTTTAGGTTAGAAACACGGAGAAAAATGGGTGTTGAATAGTAGATATGCATAGCAAAGATAGTATTTTCATGTTAGACTGAAACATCCGAGATGTTAAACTCGTACAGCAAAATACGCCAGACCTCTGTCGGCTGGTTGATAAACTTTTGATTTGAAAAAAACTTACATTTTTTTCATGTTTCATCATGTTTCCAAATGAAGCTAACTCTTTAGGGTGCTTCAAACCTGCCGGTTTTTAGAATAATACAAAATACGGCTACAAGGATGAACTATTTGATGTAATATTTTTACCGCATAATTTGAAGGGTTATATATGTGCATGACTAGATCCCTTTTTTCGAAAAATGGTCTTGTTGTTGCTTTTTTTTTGTTAATTGAAACGCACTTTGAATCTGTAAGCGCCTGTTTCCGGTTCACGAGGGATGGAATACCAGTGGCGCGTTGCCCATTTCCAGGCGCAGAAAATTCAGCATATTTTTAATTAGCAAAGAAAAACAACACCAAGACCATTTTTCAAAAAAAAGGGCTCTAGCCATGCACATGTATAAGCCTTGAGATTATGTGGTAAAAATATTACATCAAACAATTCATCCTTGTAGCTGTATTTTGTATTATTCTAAAAAGCGACTCGTTTGAAGCACCTTAAGGAGCTGTGCATAAATTACATTAAATGTAAACAAAATTTATATTAGTTTATTGTTCATTGTAACAGTATTAATTGTGATTTACCTGATAACATTATTATCTTACTAAGATTTCATAAACTTAGGGAAAGAACATACATATAAAATATGAGCTAGCTGCTAATTCAATAAA
Organism: Andricus grossulariae; assembly: GCA_011634705.1. Lineage (NCBI taxonomy): Eukaryota > Metazoa > Arthropoda > Insecta > Hymenoptera > Cynipidae > Andricus > Andricus grossulariae. The sequence goes on along the minus strand of JAABKJ010000444.1, from coordinate 33,985 downwards.
CGTGGATTCCGAATGAAATTAGTTGTATGAAATAAAATGTTTAAATAACTATATATATTTAGTTATACCTGAAATCAAAAAGTTTTCAATGGAAAATAACCTTTATTTTCTAAGATAATTTCCAGTTTTCTAGCCTGATATTTTAAAAGTATTGAAAATTAACTTCAATGTTTATTTAAACTACTCTGTATTCTTGGTCCGCATTTGTTTTTATTAAAATTCCATCTTCTTTGATTGACAATGCAACTGTGTGCTTGAAAATTAATCTGTTTCGGTTGGAAATTAATTTTGTTCTTGAAAATTCACATTTTCGGGTGTGCAATTCAACTGTTTTGTAGCAAATTCATATTCTCGGCTCAAAAATTCAAAAATTTGGTAGAAAATTAAACTATTTGATAAAAAATTCAACTATTTGGTCAAATGTTGAACTACTTTATTAAAAATTTTAGTGGAAGAATCACCATTTTAGTTGAAAATTAATTTCTTCAATTGAAAGTTGAACTATTTTGTTGACATTTTTTTGTTTGAAAGTGATATTTTTAAACTAAAAGTTTACCTATTCCATTTTTTGTTGAAAATTGATCTTTTTTTATTTGAAAATTCAACTATTTGGCTGAAAATCCATGCATTTTGTTAAAAACTCGTCCTTTTTGGTATAAAATAAATCCTCTTGGTTTAAAATTTAACTATTTACTTTCAAATTGATGTTTTTTTTTTAAGTTTGTTGGTCCTTTTAAAAAAATACTTTTTTTTGCAAAATGCAACTGTTTTGGTTTAACATTCAAGTATTTTATTGAAAATTTATATTTTTTAGTTGCATTTAAATTTTTTTAAATTGAAATAAATTTTGTTTTGATGAAATATAAACTATTACATTTTTGGTTCAGTATTCATCTTTTTTCATTTAGAATTCATCATTTTTAGTTGAAAATTCGCCATTTCAGTGTATAAACTTCAATAATAATATTGTAAAATAAATTTCTTTTCAAATATAATTTAAATTTTTTACTATTTGAAAATATTTAGCAATAAATTTTGTTTGAATATTTAATCTCATTAGTTGAAAATTAAACTAATTTGTTAATAATTCAATTTTTTGGTTACAAATTAATTTTTCCAACAAAAAATGTAACAATGTGGTTAAAAATGCAACTGTTTGGCTGAAATAAACTTTTTTGTTGAAAATTCACATGCTTGGGTTGAAAATTCAACTGTTTGGTTAGAAATGAACTTTTTTGGTGAAATTTCATATTTGTGTGTAAAAAATTTCTTATTTTTGTAGAAAATTCGTCTTTTTGGCTTAAGAATGCAACAGTTTGGTGAAAAATTCAACTTTTTGGTAGAAAATTTAACTGTTTTGTAGAACATTCAATTCTTGATTGAAAATTAATTTTTATTATGATTATTCATTATTTCTTATTATTAATTTTTGCCTTCTTGGTAGAAAATTAAGCCTCTTGGTTAAAAATTCAACTATTTAGTTTAATATTTATGTCTTTTGCTAAAAATTCTTTCCATTTGGTAAAAAATTATTCTTCCTTGTTGAAAATTCGTTCTTTTTGGTAGAAAATTAATCTTTTTTGCTGAAAATTTAACTATTTAGTTAAAAATGTATGTGTTTTGTTGAAAATTCGTCTTTTTTTGAAAAAAGTAATCTTCTTGGTAGAAAATTCATCTTTTTGTTTGATAATTCAACTATTTTGTAGAAATCTCGTCTTTTTTACTTGAAAATTCAACATTTCGAATGAATTTTGGTTTCTTCATTAACTGAAAAACCTTTCTGGGTAGCCAATTGAACTCTTTTTTTTTAATTCGCCTTTTTGGATTAAAAATTCATCCATTGGAGAGAAATTTCATCTTTTTGGTTAAAATTTCAACTGATTGAAACTGAATCTGTTTTGGTTGTGGATTTAACTACTTTGATGAAAAATCCTTTTGTTTGGTTCAATTTCTCTGTTTTTGATCCAAAATGAAAATCTTTTCTTAGTCATAATATCAACTGTTATATTTTTAGTTGAGAATTCATCTTTATTTGTTGAAAGTTTAACTACTTGGTTGAAAATTGAACTACTTTTTTAACTTATAAGAAACAGTAAAATTTTACGAAACTCCTCCACCCCCGAACCACTTTACGTTATTTTTGGATGACACCTAAATAAATTCACGAAAAAAATGTAGTCGACAAAAATTACGTAAGATAAGGTGGGGTGTTCAAATTTTACGATGCATTAGCCTCTCAGCCTGCATGCATCACGAGCCGCGCAAGTCGCGCGGGTAGCGTGCCCCGCACGAATAAACTTATTTTTATTGTTTTTGTATTCGTCTTCTCGGAAATTGGTAGGGATATTCTTAATTTAAAATACACGTAGATTCGCTTCAGATTTGTGTCAAGTAGTATACCTGCAACTTTAGTTTTCGCAAGTCTACTTTTCACGCTACAGTCGAAATCATGCCTAGATCGCAAATCGAACAGCGCGTTAATATGAAGTTTCTCAGCAAAACTTAAGAAATCTGCATCGGAATGTTTTCAAATGTTCAAAGAAGCTTATTGGGATGATTATCTATCAAATGCATTTTTTTCTGAGTGGCACAACAGATTTCGTGAGGACCGTGAAGAGGATAAAGACGATTCACGCGTGGCCCATGCGGAAACATCAGAAGCAAACAAAAACGTCCAGAAAATCAATGAAATAGTTCGTAACGACCAACATTTAAGGATTAGAATGATAGCAGATATGGTAAGGATAGATAGGAAGTTCTGCCAAAGCTTCGCAAAGAAGTGAAAAGAAACTGATCGAGTTTGATCCAAAATAAGCATCACAATTTTGGAACATCCACTCTATTCAATAGATTAAGCGCCCTATGAGCTCTACTTATTCCCAGAAATAAAAAGTTTGATAAAAGCAAACCTTTTTTAATCCATGGAAGGTAAATTCAAAAACGACCAGGCTCCTAAAAAGCCTTTCATTCGAGGATCTCCAGCACTGCTTTGAACAATGGAAAGCGCGCATGCAGCGGTGTGGTGATCAAGATAGAGAGTACATTGAAGGAGATAAAAGTTAAAAAGTAAGAATTTTATAGGCCCAGTCTTAAAACTTAATGGCCACACGTCGTACATCGTTCCGCTATCTGACTATCAATCCTAACACTGTATCACTTGGCAATTTGTCAAAATCCCAAACGATCTAAGTCGATCGTTAATTCCGGATGCCTTCTTGAAGCCTACCTAATGGTGGGTCGCGTCGTTCAAGATTCGATTTAACGACGCCCACGCGGTATTCAAGCGGTTTATGACTACGAAGAATCCACTATATGGAACTTGAAACGATCGATCGGGACTCAAATGACATCTGGAGAAAAGGGCTGGGCAACCATAATGAGGGAAAAGCAAAGTGATCAGACTGAAAAATAAGGTAGGGGAAACTGGCGGGAAGGATGAGCGAATCGTCCCTTCCCGGCTGGAGAGCAATTAAATGATCGATTTATGGATCCCGCCAATCGCCACATACCGGATGTACATCTGATGGTGAGTCCCGACCAGTCCAGACGCTCTAATGACGTAAATCTAGTTGACTTGTAGACGAGCCAAGAATATCCGGTTGGTACTTACTAAAGTGGTTATTCATGTACACCAGTTCCATGGGAAATAAGCAACAAGAGTGTCAACTCTGTAAATTGTGACTCACGTCCAGCGTAACGTGCTGCCGTCTAGCGGAGCATTTTTGTTTCGCTAGAGCGAATTTACCCCTCTTTTAATTACCTGGCTGGACTTTACCCCGTTTCACCTTACAGACATCGAGAACGTGCGACATTCTCAAATGGTTCGTGTCCGTGCTGAGTCTCGAGAATATTAGCACGGACGCGAACCACTTGATATGTAGAACGTCCTCGATGTCGGTAAGGTAGGAATCTAGGGTTAGAATGGGCCTTACACAGAGGCCGTGCATAAACTGCGTTACCAATTTTTGGGCCATTCCCTTCCCCGTCCATTCTTGACGACCCTTGTTTGTCTTAACATCACCCCCCCCCCCCTAAAGTAACATATCCTTTGTTGAAACACGGATTTCACGTTTATTCTACATTTCATCGCGTTCGTAGTGAGTTCAGTTACCCAAAATGCTCTCAAAACAGGGAAAATAGGGTGACTTCTTACAAAAATAGGGGAATGAATTCTTTTAACTCAAATAAGTGTAGAACCCATATTTAATTTAATACGAAACGTTTTAAATTTTCAAGATTTTGAGTTGAAATATATTGCATTTTCAACAGTATGATTGAATTTTTAACCCATAAAGACGATTTTTCAACAAATAAACAAATTATTTTTAACCAAAAAGTTGCATTACACAGTAAGATAGTTAAAATTTCAACTTTCCAATAATATGAACTTTTAACAAGCATGCCTAATTTTCGACCCAAAAAGACAAATTATCAACAAAATAAATAAATTTTTCACCAAATACTTGAATTTTCAACTTATAAAGAATAAATTTTCAACCAAAAATCGAACAGTTAAACTTTCCGAAGAAGGCAGAACAATTTTTTTTTTCTACAAAGTTGTAAAACTTTTAAACAATTAGTTGAATTTTCAACAAGAAAAAAGATTAATTTCTAAACAAATAGTTAAATTCTCAACTAAGAAGGTGAATTTCCTACAAAGAAGAATTTTTAACAAAATTCTTGAATTTTCAAGCAAAACAGACGAATTATCTACAAGACAGTTGAATTTTAAACCCGCAAACATGATTTTTTAAAGTTTATTTTCTAAGAAATAGTTAAATTTTCAACAAAAAAAACCGTTCATTTTTTAACAAAATAGTGTAATTCTTAACCAGAAAATAAGAATTTTTTACCAGAAACATGATGAATCTGCAGCCAGAAAAAATCAATTTTCCACAATATAGTTGAATTCTCAACCAAACAGATAAATTTTCAACCAAGCAGTTGCATTTTTAACTAAAAAGGATCAATTTTCTACCAAGAAGATTAATTTTCTACCAAAAGACAAGTTTGATATAAATACATGAATTTCCAATCAAACAGTTGAATTTTCAACTATAAAAGATCAAGTTTCAATTTAAAAAAAAATAGTTTTTAATCAGAAAATGAACGAATTTCCAACAAGATAGTTACTTTTTTAACCAAAGAGATGAAATTTCGACTAACAGGATGAATCTTCAAAAAACAAAAAATTAATTTTCGACAAAAGAGTTCAAGGTTTAACCAAAAAGTTCAATTTTCAACCAAGAAGATGATTTTTTGACAAAGAAGATTGATTTTGTACCAAAAAATACAAATTTCCAATCAAATACATAAATTTCCAACCCAAAATATCAAAATATAAATGTTTCAACAAAAATGGAATAGTTAAATTTTCAGTTGAAAAAATCAATTTTCAACTAAAAATGAAACGAATTTTCAACAAAATAGTTCAATTTTTAATCAGAGAGATGCATCTTTAACAAAAAAATATATTTTTTAACAATGTCGTTTAAGTTTCGAAAAAATATGACCTTTTAAAAGAGCAGTTACATTTTCCACAATATAATTAAATTTTCTGCCAAATGGTAGAATTTTTAACCAAAAGAGATGAATTCCAAACCAAAAATATAATAGTAGACTTTTCAACCAAAAAAACAAGCTTTCAACCAAAAATAGTTGGATTTTCTTATTGGGTTCTATTAATTCAGTTCGAATTTAAGCGAAAAAAGTAGAGAAAGGGTTAGTTTTTTGAAAACAAGGGCAAAGAGAGGAATTATTTTAAAAAGGTGAAAATAGGAGAATAAGGTAAAGAGTGTGAAGTCTATATTTAGATGCTTCATTTGTAAAATAAAATCACTAATTTGCATTTTATCAATCGTATGTTCCACAAATTGTCACGAAACCTGCTAAACCACCGTGTAATGTAGTTTTTGAACGGTCTCCTATCAATTACCTAGCTGAACTTCACGAATCACTTTACCCCTCTTTGACTCATTTTACTATATCCAAACAATTTACATCATTATTATTAATATCCTGTGACCAAAATATTAATAACAGTAATTTTTCCACAAGTTTACATGCGACACGAAACACTGACTATAAGCTTCATCAAGTGAGCAACAGATGTCGACAGCATTTTCCACGAAACTGACTATAAGCTTATTCAAGTGGCCGATAGAGGGATGGCGTTTTCCTGCACTCGAAAGACTTTAACATCTTGGATCTTTCAGTCTAACATCTCAGAACTTTCAGTTTAGCACAAAAATATTTTGAGGCCTAATACCTCAAAAAGATGATACGCGGTACTGTCTTAGACCTTTAAACATCTATGTTTGAACATCCATTTTTCTCCATTTACCTTCAATGTTTCTTACACCCAGTTTTTTCTGTGGCTTTAACTACTCTAAGTATCCCTTCTTTTCTTTTCATTTAATTCTATTGTATTTAAATTAAATTATTATGATTTGAGGCAGTGGTAGGATTTGATGACAGGCTCTATTTCCATCTACCCTAGCTCCTAATTAAAATGAGTCCTGCAAGGCAGAAAAACGACAAGATACGGGCTGGACGCGTTTGTAGTGTCTGGTGCACATACTCGTTCAACCCTATTAATTCGCAGACTGTCGAAGCTTATATACATAGGTGCAAAACCGGATTTGCGCGCACTTCCAGCTAATAATGAGGCCCTAAGAAAGGTGTCTTTATGACCACGAGCCTCTTCCGAGAGTCCTCTTACCTTGCACAAGATAATGGATAATTTCGTCCGAGGAAACTTACGGGTGCAGTTACGCTTTTACATCCAAGGTAATGCCTTATTGAAGGCGAAACACTTGTGTGGTCACCTAATGTATATGCTGCATTTCATTCGTAATTTGCATACAGTAATTAGATGCAATCCAAATGATGATACTGTTGTCAGACCAGTGATAGGTATGTTACTTTTTAAAAGAAACTAGTTATCGTTACCGTTACGTCACGCAAAAAGTAGGGGAGAGTGGAGTATGGTGTCAGGCTTTCAATGAAATGTCCTTTAAATTATAATTGAAATGTAATTTTGATGTCTGTATTTTTTGGTGAGAGGCTCACATTATCAGGTTACATATGTTATTACTTAAATCCGTTTTTTAACAACGTCATTATTTGATATTTAATTAATTCGTTGATCTTTCATTTCGGTCAGCGTTCTCCATACCATGGGGCATGGTTTCCGTCATATTCCTGCTGGTTTATTTCATGAATATGAACGTGGTAGAGCAAAAAGCGTGCAATATAATAATTGTAGAAAATATAATGTAGCGAAAAAAATTACTCGAGACAAGCATTGATCAATAATATTCGAAATCCTTTTAATTGAGTTATTGTTCAACCCATGTAATTAGGACCATCCTAATAAATAAAGAAATTTGCTTGAAGTGTATTTGAAATGAAGAATAATAATTAGGAATGGAAAACGCTTCATAAAAATAAGTTTTAATCACAAAATTTTGCAGACAGCATGCCCCGTATGTCACGTTTCAAGATTTTATTAATTTTAATACATTCAGAACGTTTATAAAAACCATTTGTGATAGCAGAAGTTTAAGGAAATACTTTACCTATTAGAATCTAATATTCTCATGCTTCAAGTATTTCAAAATATGCTGTAAGTGCTTAATTTCTGTCAAAGACTTTTCCATCTGTTTCCGTCAAAACTGTTTTTTTTTTTCATAATAACTCTTCTGACACGTATTTCAAAACAAAAATTGCATCACATCACTATTTGTCCAAAGAAAGAAAGTCATTTTATGCAAAAAAAATAATATGAAAGTCAAAAAACGTGGGCGTTTTTTATAATTGACACCATTCCCCACACGGACACTATGCCCCACTCTCCCCTAACTAGTTATCATTATTGCTACCCATTCAAAATGTAACTTTTTCCTAGTTACAAGTGTATTTTAGAAATATATAAGGAAAAGGTACCTATTATGAAACACGTCCCAATTATGAAACAGTTTGACAAATAATTCGAATTATAAATAATTTAAAAGTGTATTTTTGAGTACAAATTATTATAATAATAAGAATAAAATTTAGGCTTTTCATCTATATGTGAAGCAAGTATGGTTCTAAAGTTGTAAATACTAAAAAATAATTGTAATTATCTAACCGCCAAATTCGGGAAAATTGACTGCCATTTATCCGAGTCAGAAGGATTGATACCTATAATTTATTTTATCTCGTGTATTCACCAATTTCGATTATTCACATGTGTAATACATTAAGTAAAAGCTTAAGGTTTATAGATTTGAGATTACTGTTTCTCAAATTTTGACTCCATCCTTCATAGTTTTTTCTTCTTTTTCATCCAACTAAATAAAAATGTATTCCCTATAACAAACATGTTTGAGCAAAAAAAAATGTGATCCACTTCGAATTAATATAGAATATAGAAAATAATATAGAATAAGCCATATTAATATTTTTTAAAGTACATTTTTTGCTGTTCCCTAATAGGGAATTATGGGCATTATGGAACACCGGTACAAGAGTCCAAAAGTTGTTTCATAATAGGTGCATATAGGTCGTTCCGCTTTTTCATAAATATAATAACTTTGCTTAGACTAAATTAAACTTTTAATAGGCTTTTCGCATTCAGAAAATATCAGCCCATTCATTGATATAAAGATTTTGAAAATATATTCTACTGTCGTTCAAAAATTAATGAAAATCTCAAACCCTCTCAAAATTTGTCTCATGATAGGCACATTTATACCTTATGGGGCATTGCCATTTCATATGAGCGCACTGCCCAAAACAAATGTTTTTGATTTTCTTCAAGCTGCAGTAAATTGTGGTACTATAGTACCTTACTGTAGGTGCAAACCCATAGGCCACCACACAGGAAAAATTATGGTTTCAATTTTATTTCGGGTCATTTTCTTACAAACTCATTTTGAACTTCAGTTATATTCACTCTCTTGATCAATGTCAAAACTGAAAAACAATTGAATTGCTTTCAATATTCGTATTGCTTAATATGAGCCAATTGTGTATCAATTTTGTTTCAGTACATTTTGACACAGTTTCTTTCTTAAAAATAAAACTTTATTTTTTTCTGTGCATATTGCAGGATTACCGAGATGCGGGATGATAATTGGTACACTTTAGTGTAAAAACAATTTTTCAATGAAATTTTATTGGGTCAAAACCAAACCGAATAGAGTTTGTAACTAACGGATTTGAAAGGAAATTTAACAAGCTTTACGATGTTGGTATTTCTAAAAAATATGCGTCCTTTCTATGGGTTTGTAAAAATTGAAAATTGAAATTCCGAATACCTCAAAACGCGTATCCACAAATTTTGATGAAATGCTTATCAAAGGGGAACTTAGAATTTCTAGTTTATAACCCTGAATATATATGATGGACATTTCAGGATATTCCGAGATACTAATAAAAATATATGTATTATTGCAAAACTCGGTGAGTCTTAATGTAGAACCTAACCTTCGTTTGAAACAAATTCAAAGTTCCTCATTTGTTTTTCGTTTCATTCTATTAGGTTCTGAATTATATAATTATTTTGATTAATAAAACAGAATATCAAGAATTCTATTATATCCATATCCATTATATCCATTTAGGGCTGTAAACTAGAAATTCTAAACTTTTTTTATAATATGCATTTTATCAAAATCTGAGGATACGTGTTTTCAGATAGCCGGAATTAAAATTTCTAGTTTGAATAAAACTATAGAAAGGAAATATATTTTGGAAAAACGCTTACAACCGTCTTTTGAATTTCAGGGTGTAAGAAAAATTTAAATTTTCCTACGTTGGACTATAAATGTCTATGGCTCTGGACTTATGGAATATTTAAAACTCCCTAGGGCCATCAGAAAGTGTTTTATAAAACTTCGAGTTTTCAATAAATAATTGCGTTTTCTACTAATAACTATCAATTTTTAGCCAAAAAAGATACAATTTCACCAAACATGGTTCAATTTTCAGTTAAAATTTAAATTACAAAAAAAAAACGAATTTTCAACAAAATAGTTGGATTTTCAATCATAGAGATGAATTTTTAACTATGATAGTTAAATTTTTATTTAACAAATAAATTGTCAACAAAATAAAAACGAATTTACAACAAAATAGTTCAATTTTCAACTAAGAAAAGGAATTTTCAACAAAATACTGAAGTAGTTCAATTTTCATCTGAAAAACATACATTTTCAAACCAAATAGTTGCATTTTCAAGTAAAAACTATCAATTTTCAATCAGAAAAGATACAATTTCTGCCAGAACTGGTTCAATTTTCAATTAATAGTTGAACTTTCACCAAAAAACGAATTTTCAAAAAAATAGTTAAATTTTCAATCACATAGATGAATTTTTAACTAGAAAAGTTAAAATTACAGTTGAAAAAATTCATTTTCAACCAAAGAAAACACGCTATTTCAACAAAAAAGTTTCAACTTTCAACAAAGTAAATGAATTTTCAACCAAAAAAGATGAATTCTCAACGGAAAATGTAATAATTGATATTTCGACAAAAAAAGATTTTTATCTTAAATCAAAAACTGTTTAGTTTAACGTAAAAATACAAATTTTCAACCAAATAGCTGTATTTGCATCGAAAAAAGATCAATTATCAACACAAAATGGAATGATTAAATTTTAATTTAAAAAATTAATGTTTCTCAAAAACAAAAAATAGTTTTTAACAAAATAGTTCAATTTCACACCAAACAGATGAACTTTCAACTAAAATTATAAATCATTAAAAAAATTTTTGAAAAAAAAAGAGTTCAATTTTTAACCAAGTAGTTGAATTTTCAATCAATAAGATCTATTTTCTATGAGCAAGACAAATTTTCAACAAAATACATAGATTTTAAACTAAATAAGAGAAATTTTCACCCAAGTAGTTAAATTTTCAACTAAAAAATATAAATCTTATGATAATAAAACAAAATAGTTAAATTTTCATCCAAAAAAGTGATTTCTTGCAGAAGGGGTCAACTTTCAACCAAGTATAGTTGAATTTTAAACTTGAAAAGATCAACCAAATATTTGTATTTTTAACTGAAAAAGATAAATTTTCAAAAAATCGAAAAATAAAAATTCTCAATAAAAAATATAATACTTGATACTCTGACAAACAAAAAAATTTTAATTTTAATCAAAAAAAGGTAAATTTTCTACTAAAAGCGATGAATTTTCAAACAAAAAAGATGCATATTTAACAAAATAGTTCAATTTCACAACAAACAGGAGAATTTTCAACTAGAATGATGAATCTTCAAACCAATTTTTGACAAAAGAGTTAAATTTTTAACCAAGAAGTTGAATTTTCAATCAAGAAGATTTATTTTCTATGAGCAAGACAAATTTTCAACAAAATGCATAGATTTTCAACTAAATAAGAGAAATTTTCACCCAGGTAGTTAAATTTTCAACTAAAAAATATAAATCTTATGATATTAAAACAAAATAGTTAAATTTTCATCCAAAAAAGTGATTTCTTGCAGAGGTGGTCAACTTTCAACCAAAAAGTTGAATTTTAAACTTAAAAAGATTAACCAAATAGTTGAATCTTCAACTGAAAGAGATAAATTTTCAAAAAATCGAAAAAGAAAAATTCTCAATAAAAAATATAATAGTTGATGCACTGACAAAAAAATGTAATTTTAAACCAAAAAAGGTGAATTTTCTACCAAAAGCGATACATTTTCAAACAAAAAAGATTGATATTTAACAAAATAGTTCAATTTCACACCAAACAGATGATTTTTCAACTAAAATGATGAATCTTCAAACCAATTTTTGACAAAAGAGTTCAATTTTCAACCTAGTAGTTAAATTTTCAACTAACAAATATAAATCTTATGATATTAAAACAAAATAGTTAAATTTTCATCCGAAAAAGTGATTTTTTGCAGATGGGGTCAACTTTCAACCAAGTAGTAGAATTTTAAACTTAAAAAGATAAATTTTCAACCAAATAATTGAATTTTCAACTGAAAAAGATAAATTTTCAAAAAATCGAATAAGAAAAATTCTCAATGAAAAATATAATAGTTGATACTTTGAAGAAAAAAAATTTGATTTTGAACCAAAAAAGGTGAATTTTCCACTAAAACTAGAGTAGTAAAAGTTGCAGTTAAAACTATTAATTTACAATTCAAAAAACGAATATTCAGCTTTGGTGAGTAATTTTTTTCTTTCTAAAAGTGTTTCTATAGATGTTAGAAAATTTGGAATTCCAGAAGGGGATTCCAATGTTCAAATTTTCGAAAACTATCCACCACAATTTGAATAATGAAAATAAAAATATAATTGCGAAAGCAATCAAATTGATTGATTGTTGTAAAAAAATTGTGAACTACATTTCGAAAATAAATAAAAAAATAACGATTTTAGTAATTACTGTTACTGAAAAAAATGAAACTAATGACTCATTCGTTACTTATTTACAAAAGTAACTTCGTTACTGTTATCGTTACCAGAAAAAGGTAACTAATAGTAATGAAACTAGTCAAAAAAAAAACTAGTTATACTTCCCATCACTGTTTCAGAACAAGGTATTTAAATAATATCTATCTCAACTGTCTAGAAACCGAGAATAAAAAAGATAAAATTAATATTTCTTTATTTCTGTATTTAAAATCCAAAAAGAGACATTTAGTGGTTTATAGTCTTTTAGCTCATTCAACAGGTGAATTGTTGTTTTTATTTGGGAAAACTCTGTTCCTACACACACTTATTTTACACAAAATATATTGTACACAACTTATACTGATCATACTTTCCCTATACCAAATATTTTCTACACAAAATGTTTCCTACGCAGAATTTAATACTGTTATATTTTTACTACACAACATTTTTCCTACACAGAATATTTCCTACACATGATTTAATATTGTTTAATGCTTTTATTTTTTTCCTACACAAAATATTTTCTACACAGAATATTTCCTACACAGAATTTACCCAGGCGGAAATATTATATATAGTTTATATATAGTGTGAAGTATTAGATATAATATTCAGTTGTTTTATATAAAAAGTGTATAAAACAAATGAATATTATATATAATACTGTACACTATATATATATAAACTATATATAATATTTCCGCCTGGGTAATTATTGCTTAATACTGTTATTTTTTTAATTTTCTGCACAAAATATTTTCCACACAAAATTTAATGCCGTTATATTTTTCCTACACAAAATATTTCCTACACAGAAATAATTAGTAATTATTTTATCCTGAAAATATTTTTAAAATATTGTACAAAAGTTATTCTGTCCAATATTTTTCTTACACAAAGTGAATCCCACACAAAATACTATTTTTATTTTTACACATGAATTTATATTTTAACACCCTCAATCTCTTTGTATTGTGCCCGGAAAATGCCCCCAAAAATTGCAATATAGCAGTTTTATGTAAAATTCACTCTAAACACGCTATTTTTTCAACTTTCTCAACATGATTCCCTTTGATTCGATGGGCAGCTAGTTACCAAGTATTTTCGAGCTAATTTTGAGTTTTTTAAACAATTATTATTTGTTCAAACAATTTTTTTGGCCTGTAAAACGTGAATAGTTATTATTTTTCGGGATTGATGATACATTTGATAAATTTAAAGAATGAATAATATTTCTTCTTTAACATATTTAGTAATTCTCTAAATAATTTTTCTTTGTTTAAACAATTGTTTTCTTTCCATTGGTAAAAAGTTATCAGTTCCTGGAAATAATTACACAATTAACGAATGCTGAAAGTAATATATATTCTTTAATGATATTTGGTTATTATTTAAACAATTTACATTTGTTAAAGAAATTTTTTCCCTTGTAAATCTTCAACAGCTACTACTCTCTGGAATCAATAATACCATTAATGAATGCTAAGAGTGATATTTTGCGTGAAAGAAAGTTTGCAATTATTTAAACAATTAATCATCATCAACTGGCGCCTTTTAATAGGAAAGGTGAAGAAAATTCTGGTTGCTTTGTCCTGCATACATTATGTAGCTTATTGTTCAGTATTATCTTATTTCAGAACTTATAACAAATAAAAAAATATCATTTTCTCAGACAATTTTTTTTAGTTACGTTATTGATGTTTTTTTTTTAGATCGGTTTCATTGATGAAATAAAACACTGTTTAATTAATGACATATATAGTGCAAGAGATTTAAAAAAACTATAATTTTTTCCATCTTTCCTATCAAAAGAAGTAAGTCGTATTAATTATTGAAATCATTGCAAATTATCTGTGACAAGAAATATCATTCTTAACATTCTTTATCGCCGACATTAACTTAAGAAAATAATAACTTCTCACAATTTACAGAATGAAAAAATTGTTGAAAGAAGTGATAATTGTTTGAAGAATTGCTAAATATCTTAAATGAAGAAAAATTAATTTTAAAATTTGGTAATTGTGTCATTAATTCCAGCAAAATAATAACCTTTTACGATTCACAGGATAAAAATTGTTTTAATAATTACCAAGTATGTTAAACGAGAACTATTATTCTTGAAATTCGTCTACTGTATCATTTGTTACAGAAATAATAACTTTTCACGATTTACAAGCAACAAACAGTGTTTCAACAAACAATAATTGTTTAAACAATTTAAAATTAGTTAAAAGATACCTACCTTCAAAGCATAACTAATATTGTGGTTTATATTCCTCCTGGGGAATAATTTATGTAAAATATGTTTTGTGTAGGAAAAGTTTCCCACTTATAATATTTTTATGTATAATATGCCTGTGTTAAATATCTTACTCAGAATATTTGTCATATAGCAGCAACAATATTTAAAGTAAAACTATAAGCATTTCATTTTCTGTAGGATCTACTTTGTGTAAAAAATATTTTATTAACTGTTTCAAATATTGTATGGAACATATTTTGTGTAGGACAAATATTGGACATCATATTTTGGTGTACAATGTTTTAAGAATATCTCCATAATAATATATTTCTCTATAATTCTATGTAGAATATACATATACTGTGTAGAAAATATTTTGTGTAGGAAAATATTGGACAGAATAATTTTTCGTACAATATTTTTAAAATATTTTCAGGATAAAATAATTAATATTTATTTCTGTGTAGGATACATTCTGCGTAGAAAATATTCCGTGTGGGAAAAATATAACGCTATTAAATTATCTGTAGGAAATATTATGTGTAGAAAATATTTTGTGTAGGAAAAATATAAAAGTATTAAACAATAATTGATTCTGTGTAGGAAATATTCTGCGTAGAAAATATGTTGTGTATTAAAAAATAAAACAGTATAAAAAAATATTAAATTCTGTGTAGGAAATATTCTCTGTAGAAAACATTTTGTGTAGGAAAAATATGATCAGTATACGTTGTGTACAATATGTTTTATGTAGAATAAGTTTATGTAGGAACGGGTGTAACTATTTTTATTTCTCAACGTATTCACACAAAAAAGAGTAGTACGTTACGGTTCAGGAATAACAAGCTACTTTTTTGAAAATGTCTTTTCCGCTCTCGTTCTTTTTTCTTGCCTATCATTTTCGTAACCGTGGTTAAGACTGATCCTCGAGGAAGGCAGAGAAAAGGCTGACGGAAACTAAATCCAGCGACTTTTTTTTTATACTCTCAGATATACTAACCACCAACCGCAATGCTCGTAACCTGAAGAAAAAGGCCACTACATCCGCATGATAGCAACTTAAATCCTTGTCCACAAACTGCATTATACAATATATTTGCTACTATTAAGAGGTTACGAAAATTACTCTGCTTTAGTGATAACATCAGGATTGACTGATAAATTGAAAGAATAAAATTCTGAATATTGGACTAAAAGAATAAAAAATTGCAAGGCCTCTGATGGTTCACTATTGAGACCTATACCAAAATCCATAAAGTCTAAAATTGAGATACCCCCTTTGATTATTGAAAACAAAAGTATTGAAGGGCGGAAATCCTAATAGTGTTGAGTGACACTTTTTTCGAAATACGTTTTTTTTCATGAAATTATTTTCTAGATTTAGACCAACACTAACATAGTTGGGGAATCGTGAATCGACCACAAAATTTGTGTATATACATTTTTTAAGTTTGTCAATTTTTAAGTCCACTACACTTTGAGGGCTAATAACTTTGTGGGACATTAGAATTCGTGGATTCAACTTCATAATATAATCAATTCGGTAAAGAAAAACATAAAAATTGAATGTTATAAATTTTCATGAACATACATGGAAATTATGATTTTTTTCCGTCGCCCCGAAAAATTCGGAAAATGGCACTTGACACTGTTAGGATTTCTGTCCTTTATATGATGATGACGATAAAGTTAAAGCGATTGCTAATCAATTCGAATTGGTTCACAAACAAAATGAACAAATGTAATTGATCGTCAAAAAAAAGTCGTAATGATTTCTAAGATAGTGGATGAAATTATGTATTTCGGTTTTTTCGAATAAGTGGAAAACAGCTAAAACTGTACTAATTCCTAAAGAAGGCAGAAGCCATTCTCTTGTTAGTAATTACAGACCAATAAATCTTCTTCCGCATGTTGAGTTTACAAATTTTTGAAATTCTTATTCCAAATGATATATCATTTCTGTCCTTTTCTGATTCTGTTTATGTAATGATGCATCAAAAGTATACTATTAATTAACATAAGTTAAGAAGTTTATAGGCACATTGTCTAAGGTACTTCTATACTACTTTATTTGTATACACTCTAAATTTGAAACAGTCAAAAGTGACTGATTCGAAGTCAATTTTGACTGATTCAGATAATGTGGATTCTATGACTGACAGATCAGTCGAATGTGACTTTTCAAATCAGTGAATTATCCAATATGTGGAATTTTCAACTAAAAAGGTACATTTTCAGCCAAAAATGGAATGTTTGAATTTTCAAACTACAAAATTACTTCAATTCAACCATGGACAAAAATTATCAACTAAAATGATGAATTTGCCAAAAAAAATAGTTTTAACATAGCAGTTTCCATTTTAACTAAGTAGTTGAATTTTTAACCAAAAAATATGATTTTTCAACCAAGAAGAATGATTTTCCATTAAAAAAGATGAATTTTCAACAAAATACAAGAATTTATAACCAAAAAGTTGAATTTTAAACTAAAGGAAGATTAATTTTCAATAACGAATTTTCAAATTATTAACAAAAGAGTTCAATTTGTCACCAAATAGATAAATTTTCAACTAAAATGATGAATCATTAACCAAAAGAATAAACTTTTAACAAAAAATTCAAACAACAAAAATATTTGAAAAATTAACCAACAAAAATTTTAATTTGTAATCAGAAACAGTTAAATTTAAGCAAAAAGACGAATTTTCAACAAAATAGTTGAATACTCAAACAAATAGTTTAATTTTTAACTAAAAGAAGATAAATTTTCAATCAAAAATGGAATAGTTCAATTTTCAATTAGCAAAATTAATTTTCAACTAAAAAAAGTTATCTTAAAAAAGTTAAATATTCATCAAAAGGGATGTACTTTTAACTAAAATGATGAATCTTTAAACAAAAAATGAATTTTCAACAAAGTAGCTCAATTTTCAATCAAAAATATTAATTTTCAACCGAACTATTCTATTTTTAATAAAAAAGATAATCTTGCCATCATAAAAGATGAATTTTCAAACCAAAAAAACGAATTTTCAACAATAGCTTAATTTTCAACTAAGAACAATGTTTCAGTCAAGAAAGAAAAAAATCAAATTGTTAAATTTTCAAGACAATGCAACGTGACGAAATTTCTTCAAAATTCAACTGTTGAAAATTCCGTTCTTGAAAATTCAACATTTGAAAATTCGAGAGTTAAAAATTCAACAGTTGAATTTTCAAACAAAAAGGATGAATTCTGAACAAAACATGTAAAAGTTGATATTTCAACAAAAAATTTTAATTTAAGGAAGAAATATTTTTCCCAATTTATTTTATCTACAAATATTGTTCAAACTACAATTTAAAATAATACATTATAAATATCTTTTGTAATCTATTATTTTCTATATAAATGAATTAATATTTTAGCACCGCTTCTGATTTACAAAGCCTTCAATCATTTTTTTTTCATTCAATCGTTCAGAACTCCAAGCACATTATTTTGTACCCATAAAGATGAATTGATGTAATCAGTAATGTCCTCTTACTGAATCCGTAATTTTGAATAATCTAAACTGTAACTTTCATTGATAAATCAGTTATATTGCATTACCTAAATCATTAATTTTGAATTATGTTATCCATCATATTTAATAATGAAATCAGTCATTTTGATTGATCGAATCATTAACTTTCAATATTTCAATTAGTCATTTATGTTTAATCAAATCATTTATTAAAATGTAAGAACTTAATGAAGAATATTAATTTAGAAGTAATTTCCCTTTTTTATTATCAGACAAATTAGGTACAACAGTTTTGTCAGTAAAAATGAATGATTTTTCAGTGAAAGTGTGCTTGATTAATTAATTCGAAAACCAATTTTTATTGATTTTAATTCATAGTGTATACTACGTACAAAAAAAACTTAATGGAACAATAAGCAATATTATACAAAATATATTCTCAAATTAAATAATTTCTGGAAAAAAAGTTTGATAAACAGTACTTTGAAGTTTCTCTACAATGTATAAATATTAAAAATGGGGTATGATACATTAGAATAAACTAAAAAATGGAAAAAGAAAAGATATGCATTTTGACTGTTTTATCAATACGCTCGGATAAAACGGTCAGTCGTAAAACAGAATGATAAATTTTACCTTTCGGCTAACAGATTTACGCACACAAGGTTATGACCATTTTATCCTAGTCGCTATTTTATAATATTTGTTTAATTTTAAATTAATTGACTTATCATTATAAATTATTACAAAGCTTAAACGAAGTTTGGAGAACGAACTATAATATATCAATAACAATGGCAACATTAACATGTAGTAAAGCATTCAATAATGTAATTCAATTTTGAAGTAACATTTTATCATAGGGTAGTTTAAGTCTATAATCACATTTTATTCAGTCATATTTATTATTTAAAATCATTTATTATGGGTTTGTATTTCATTTCCCAATATTTTCGCACAAAACACTGGCCTTTATTTCTTTTAACCAGTTCATTATTAAAGATTGACCGTTTTAGCGGAGTGACCGCTTTAGACACAATTCCTCTCCAGGCAACAGAGTCGTTGAACAATGACGGAGTAATGCACGACTTCCTTCCAAGATCTATATTTTCATTAATAGTGACTATGCCTATCATCGCAATGCTGAAGAGGATATTGCGTGCTCACTACTCACACATTTATAGTTATGCAAAGGATATAAAAGGAAGTTTTCGAGATGAGCTGACACGCTTTATCGTCGTATAACGGGATCGAAATCCTCAAGCCTAAGACTCGATCTTAAATATCTTCGTGTGTATTTTCTAACAACATGCGTTCGAATTGCAACGAAAACCCGATACACACCACCATACATGTAATTACGGGTCATTCACATTTGTTTACGTCACTGTAAATGACTATGTGGTTATTGTAATGGGAATCTGACACTTTCATGTACGAGAAAACAAAAAGCAATTTTCTACTCGAAAGTTCACACCATTTTCTTGACAACTTATCATTTAGACTTCTTGCAGGCCTCTCCGGCATGATAGTCATTTTTCCCATTTTTTAGTTGTTAAAATTTACAAATTTTGGGCCGAACCAGACTTCTAGTCAACCAAAAGTAAATACATTGTTATAAAAACAGATAGATAGGGTCGGTTCTAGATCAAAATTCATACCTTACTGACTTCAAGACCGTTCCACAGCTGAAGTGGTTCATGTCCGTGCTAAGTTTCTAGAATGTTCTGGGAGTAGATAAGGTAGGCATCTTGATCTAGAACCGTCCCTGCCTATCTACTTATTACCTTCTTTGTCTTAAGGTTCTAGAAGGTTGTAGACTGTAGAAGAATGTTTTTCAAGAGTTATATGCGCATTACGTAAATAAAGACAGGTATTTTTTAATTAAATGCATCATCTGTAAGGAAGCAATAACTCATCCATATTTTCTATCAACCATATGAGGCAGTAAAAAATGCAAGGACAAATCAAAATATAACCCTGAAAGTGTTTTAGCGAAATTCATAATTAAGATAATAAATAACCTTGAAGTTGTTTACGCAAAACTTGTTTCACGAAATTGCGCAATATAATTTGATGACGTCATGAAGATCATTCTAGAAACTTAGTACGGACACGAATCACTTCAGTTGTAGATGCCTATCAACTTACAAAGTACTAAGAAGAGTTGAGAATATTATTTATTTTATGAGAATTCCATAATACTACATATATTGCGCTTCTAATTGCAAATTTATGTTAAATTTCTATTTAGAAAAACACACACATTAGTAGTTGAATTAATAATATTTAATAATAATTAATTAATTATTCTACATTATTCAGGGGTGAGTTTTAAGTTTCTAAATTTCATGACTTTTAGAAAGACCCACATGTAAAGTTTATTAAATATAAATGTTTATTTAAAAGCTTATATTTTCTACACAAGGTGGTAACAAATTCTTATATTTTTCTAAATGACGTTGAATTATTAAAAGTTTAACATATATCAAGGGTATTAACAAATCGTAGATTAAATAAAAGTGTATATGAAAAAAAAGAACGCCTTTGAAACCTGCTGGGATTCGAGCGCAGGCCAACATTCGGGGGTCATTTTGACATCAAAAGAACCATTTTTAGGGGAACCAGTTTAGAGAAAAGTAGAACCTTTTTTGGACCATCCTTTGCCTAATCCCATTTTTTTAATTTTCCAATTTTTTAATAAACTGAGTTAATTACAATTGAACTATTCACAGATGGATGACTAAAGAGGTCATTCAAGTACTATGGAATACTTTATAATAATACATTTTTTATAATACTTTACTTTAAAATGAGCGATACTTAATACTTGATTAGTATTAAGAAAAATTATATTTATAAAATTCTGGAGATACCTGGAAAAACTTGGAATTAATAGTGAATTGTTTTCAGAATTTGAGTAGACATCCTGCAACTGCCAACAGTCGTCCGGAAAATGAAAGGTCATGGGCTCAAATCCCAGCGGAATTGAAAAGTGTTTCTTTTTTCACATTAAATTTTATTTAATGTCTTATTTTCAAATTTCCATCTTGTCTTAGGAACGTCAAAACATTTCTAAGATTTGATTAGTCAAATGGGTCGGTACGGTATATTTCTGCTCTGCGGATATTAAAATGGAATCTTCTGTTAGAACTGATCAGAATGACTAAAAATGAGAATCTTAAATAAGAATTGTAGAAGTGAGCGATGGCCGTGGGAGCTAAGGCTTTAGACATTCACCGTCTGCTTTTGCGGGTTCGATTCCCGCCTCGCACTCTAGAAGAGTCTCGGCAGCCCACGTGCTGAACACTAGCCTAGCTAGGGAGATGGTTCATCTCCGAAGAGTTGTAGCGCCGCTACTTCTAGAGAAAAAGGTTCTCTGAGTACTTAATGCCTTCTTGGTGGTTTAGAATCCACCTTAAACTGTGTAGGTTCCCCTTCCACCACCAAATAAGTGTATGGGCTGGGTGTGAAGGAATAAGGGAGAGGTACATAAAAATGATGTAAACCCTTCAGAGACACATTAAAAACTTCCATTCCAAATAAAAAGATGGAAATTGTAGATGTGAGCGATGGTCCTGGGGGCTAAAGAATAAGCTTTTTAGACCCACTCTTCTGCTTGCGGGTTCGATTCCTGCCTCGCACTCTGAAAGAGCCTCGGCAGCCCACGCGGTAAACTAGCCTAGCAAAGGATCTCTTCATTTCCGGAAAGTCGTCGCGCCGGTACCTCTACAGTCTTGGTGGTTTGGAATCCACCTTAAATAAATCTCAGATTTTATTCATTGTATGTTTAAAAATTATTCTCACAGAACTGTGTTGGTACTAGTGTCGGTTTAAAAAGACCGCCACGCAATCTATCGAAACCTTATCGATTCTCCGAAAGTCGAGACCATGTGGAGACCATGCTCAAGCCTCACTCACATCAGTGGGTGTTGGTGGGAGTGGGTGACCTCTCGACCGGACTCTAGAGGGAAAACACGATGAAGATATAAATTTGCTTCGGAAATCTTGTGATCTTGGCACATTACAATGGTCACTATACCATACAAGTGAGCGGGTACTACCATTTACGTATGCTCATCGCGTGAATCGATTACATGAGTACAACGTGCAAGTGAAGCGGCGAATTGCTCGTGTATGTGTCGCCAAAGGAGCGGTAAGTTGAAGAGGAAGAGGAGAAGTGGCGCGACGACTCTAGACTTTTTTTTCATCCACGACTCTGGCGCATGGCGCTAGCGTATCACTTTTTATTGCTTTTTTCTGTCTCTGAGCATGTAGAAAGCAACAAATGTATCCATTTGTGCAATTCCATACAAATTTACATAATTTCTCAACATACCATTCAAATATTTCGCAAAGAAATTCAAATATTTCGCAGAAAATTCAATTATGCGCATGCGTGGAAAATTGAATGCAAATAGAGGCGCGAACAGATAACTAGTTTAAAACAGGATAATTTTATATTCCAATGCATGACTAATATCAGATTGAAAACAGTGATGAGTAAGTTACTTTTTATAAAGAACTAGTTATCTTTACCGTTTAAAAATGTAACTTTTTCTGAGTTACTTTTGCAACAAAAAAATAACTATAGTTACTTTTTCAGTTACTTTTGTATTTTAGAAATATATACTAAGGAAAATAACGCTTGTTTCTATCTATATTCAGGCTGCCACACAGTCACTTTTAGTAACTTTTTTTTTCTCAAATGAATTTTTAGTCAATTTCTTAAGATAAAGCCACTATAGTTACTTCATAAAAAATGTCACTTGAGTTACTTCTTTCAATAAATTAAAACACAGAACCCAAGGATTTCTACATTTTTATTGAATTTTGTTTAATTCCTTTGAATTCCTCTAAATCACCCTGAATTCTTTGAAATTTCTTTAGAGTCCAGTGAATTCGATGGATCTTCTTTGAATTTTCATTTTTTTCAACCTCAAGACATTTAAATTCGTCTTGAATTATTATGGATTTTTTTTATTCTGAATATTTTATTCTATTCACTTGAATTATTGTTAGTTTATTTTGACTTCGTATGAATTTCATCGAATTCCCTTGAATTCTTCTATTTTACTCAAATCAATGTAATATTTTTGATTTTTTTAATTTCAATTCAATTCATTTGAATTCATTTTGAATTCACCCTCATGTTTTTTAAACTCGCCATGAATAGGTAAGCATTTCATGAAATTCTTTTGAATTAACTTGAATTTTTCTCAATTCATTCCAAATTTAATTAATTCAATAAATTTTTTAAATGATCCATCATTGTTTTCAATTCACTCCAATTTTTTGTTTCATTCGCCTTAAATTTTTATGAAGGTCTGGGAATTCTTCTCATTTTCTTTAAATTTCTTTAAACGCATTCGAATTTCATTTAATACGTTCTTTAAAAATATTTTTTTTTTTTTTCATTTTTCCTAAACTCTGTTGAATGCGTCCTTTATTCTTTTCACTCCCATTTTGCTCAATTCGATGGACATTTTTCGATTTTTAAACTTTTGTTAAATTATATTCTTTCAAATTCTTATGAATTTCACCAAAGCCTCTTGAATTCCCCTAAATTCTTATAAATTCACTTCAATTTTACTGAAATCAGTGGAATATTTTGGATTACATTTTTTTTCAATCCATTTGAATTCATTTGGAATTTACCCAGAATTTTTTTTTAGTTGAAGTGCTTTAGAATTCTCTTGATGTTCTTAACTTTCGCTGAGTTCTTCTAAATTTGCTCAATTCTACTGAAGCAAATAGATTACCAATTTTTTTCAGTTTTTTTTTTAAATTCACCCTCAAGTATTTTAAACTTACCTTGAATTTCTAGGAATTTCATCAATTTCTTTTGAATTCCCTTGCATCTTTCTGAATTAATTCCAAATATAATGGATTTTTAGAATTATTTTTGAATTATTTTCAATTCAATAAGTTTTAAAAATATTTTTGAATAATTTTTAATTAATTTGAATCTCTTTGCTCAATTCGATGGAAATTTTTGGATGTTTTGATTTTTTAAATTTCGTTCAATGTTATTCTTTCAAAATCTTATGAATTTCATTAAAGTATCTGTAATTCCTCTGAATTCTTCTAAATTCACCTCAATTTTACGAAATCAGAGGAATATTTTCCATTTTTGAATTTTTTCTAACTCATTTAAATTAATTTGGTATTTGCCCTGAATTATTAAAAAAAAAATTGAATTCCATTTTTTGAATTTTTTCCAACTCATTTAAATTAATTTAGTATTCGCCCTGAATTATTAAAAAAAAATTAATTCTTTGGAATTCTCTTGAATTCTTCTAAATTCACTCAATTCTACTCAAGAAAATGGATTTCAAAACTTTTGAAAAAGTTTTTTTTCAATTCGCCCCGAAATCTTTTAAACTCACCTTGAATTCTGAAGCATTTTATCAAATTCTTTCGAATTCCCTTGAATTCTTTTAATTTCACGCTAATTTTACTAAAATTAGAGTAATATTTTTGATTTTTTTTAAATGCACCTTGAACTTTTATGAATGTCATTGAGTTCTTCTCATTTCCCTTAAATTCGTCTAAGTTCACACAAATTTTATTTTATTAATACGCTTTTTAAAACTTTTTTTTTCATCCTAAAATCGTTCAATTTTGCCTGGAATTCTGATAAAGTTCACCGAATTCTTTTGTATTAAAAATAACATTAATCACATTACCAATGCAGATTAGTTACTTTTGGGGGTAGAAATTAGTACCCTAAAGTCTTCAACATTATTTCAAATTGTTTAAACACTTGGAGATCCTATAAAATCGCGTGGGTCTGTTAAAAATCTCTACAAATCCGTTAAAATTCTTTGAAATTCCGAAAATCATTTTGAAATTTGTAGTATCTCTTAAAATTAGTTCAAAAATTTTTCAAACTTTGAAATCCTCGGAAATCAGGTGAAACTTCTCGAAATCTCCTAAAATTCCTCGACATTTTTCAAATTCTCTGAAATTCTATTAGAATCTTTGTAAATACTCAACAGCTTTAAAACCAAAAAAAAATCCTTTCAAATCCCTAAAATCGATTAAAATTCTTTAAAACCACTTGGAATCTGTTGAAATCTTGGAAATCTCGTGAAATTTTACAAATCCCTTGAAATGTTTTGAAATCTTGGAAATCTCTCGAGTAGTTGTATTAGCAAGTACACTAGGAATCCCATTTAAGTATCTCCCATTTAAGTATCTCCTATTTAAGTATCTCCCATTTAAGTCGTTTCAAAAATTGATACCTCGGCGGTTTCGTGATGAAAGGAGCCACGGGGCCAAAAGGGAGGATGTGCTCAGTCAAGCGTGACAAGCAGCAGACCAGACCCAAAATAGCACTTAAATGGAATTTCCAGTGTAATTAAAAAAAATAGTGTTGTCATTTTTTCAAAATAGAAGCAAATGAGTTGTGTCGTTAAAAAAAGTGTCAAAAACTCTCGATACTAGCGTGAATCCAAAGCCTGTCCTGGACTGCATTATGCAACAATCCTGCATATATGATTTGAAATTAATTTTACAAAAAAATTGCTATATATATACACTTCACATAAATGCATGCAAATGGCTTGACGACATTCCTAACTAATATCTCTTCATAACTCTACATTTTTTTTATCCTGCAGTCATCAACTTCCCTTTGACCTTCTCCATAGGAATATGAATTCCTTAGTGAAAAGTGATGCTCAACAAGGATATCATCACCTCAGAATAGTAATTACTTGTTTCTCGATGCTCATTCCTCTACTTCTGTCTTCTCCGCAAAGTTGCACACTTGAATGCGTTAACCGTGCGTGAACCTTGAAAACCTTGACATTTTCGTGCAACATGAGCTCATATCTATTTTAGAAAGGAACAGACAGTAACGCTACTGTTACCGATTACGCTCACCTGTTGACCGCGCCTGCTATTCTCAATCACTTTTATAAGCCTCTTAAATGAAAGTTATTTATTTGTAAACCTAAAATAAAAATCTCTTGAAGCATTAAAAGTGTACATTCCTGTCGGAAATTATCTGCACGGTTAGCGCAAACGGCTTTCAAAATCACTCGTGACTTTGAAACACGATAGTTCGACCGGAAATAAATCTAGTCATTTTTATTTCAAACTCTTAGAAAGCTTTTGAAATTCCACGTCAACTGACCCCTAGTAGAGATATTTTTTACTTTTTGAAGAAGATATATCACGTGAAAAGCTTTTTCTTGAATTCAGGAATTTCGTAGTTCGACTTCATCTCCTGCCAGGACCTAGGAAAGTTGTAGAAAAAGTCTGAAATTTATAGTACCCAATCTTTGAAATCTCATCTTTAATTTAAGCTAATAAAACTTCAAAAATCTTGACGGAATCCTGAGATATGACTAAAAATGTCCATGCGCGTCCGCATCGAGTTTCAGTCGGCGTAATCAGCAAGGCCAGCTGCAAGCAGCGATCGTCGACTGAGACTTGAAGCAGACACGCTTGGA
The DNA here is from genome assembly GCA_011634705.1 of Andricus grossulariae. NCBI lineage: Eukaryota > Metazoa > Arthropoda > Insecta > Hymenoptera > Cynipidae > Andricus > Andricus grossulariae. Next base: position 7,363 of record JAABKJ010000444.1, on the reverse strand, counting down.
CATTTTTAGTCCAATTTTTCTATCTCTTACGAGGATCTGTTGACCATGCCTGATATTCTCAATCTCTTTTAAGTCTCTTAAATAAAAGTTATTTATTTGAAAACCTATAATGAGGATCTTATTCAAACCCTTAAAACTTATCTTCAGATTGAAGCATTCACAGTTTAGACTATGGTCGAAAATTGTCTACACGTCTAGCGGAAACGGGTTTAAAAATCACTGATGACCTTGAAACACGGTAACTTGCCAGAAATAAAGCTATGCATTTTTTGGTTAGAAAGCTTATGAAATTCCCCGTCGAATGACCCCTAGTAGAGATATTTCTGACTTGTTGAAGAGGATATATCACGTGAGAAGTTTTTTTTTTATTCAAGAATTTCTCGAATTGTGTACCTCGATTTCAACTCATGTCATAACGTACGAAGGTTGTAGCAAAATTCTGAAATTTAGTGTATGTAATCTTTAAAATCTTGTCTCTAATTTATGCCAAAAAAAATTCAAAAATCTTGATGGAATCCTGAGATATGACTAAAAATGTCCAAGCGCATCCGCGTCGAGTTTCAGTCGGCGTAACCAGCAAGGCCTGCAAGCAGCGATCGCCAACTGAACGCAGACACGCTTGAACATTTTTTGTCCAATTTTTGTACCTCTTACACTCATCTATTGGCAACGTCTACTATTTTGAATCTCTTTTAAGTCTTTTAAGTAAAAGTTTTTTATTTCAAAAAAAATAAGAACCTCATTCATACCCTGTTCTAAAAATCACTGATGACTTTGAAACACGATAAATCGGCCCAAAATAAAGCTAGACATATTATTTAAAAATAGTGAGAAAGCTTATAAAATTTAACGTTGAATGACATCTAGTAGAGATATTTCTGACTTTTTGAAGAGGATATATCATGAGATAAGTTATTTCTATAAAATTCAGGAATTTCCTGAAATTTGTACCTTGCTTTCATCTCGTGTCATGACATCGGAATGTTGTAGATAAAATCTGAAATTAACAGGACGCAATCTTTAAAACCTTATCTTTAATTTAAACCGATAACATTTTCTAAATCTTAACGGATTCCTGAGGTATGTCTAAAAATATCCACTTGCGGCCGCCTTGCTGGTTACGCCAAATGAAACTCGATGCGGACACGCTTGGACATTTTTAGTCATATCTCAGGATTCCGTCAAGATTTTTGAAGTTTTATTGGCTTAAATTAAAGATCAGATTTTAAAGATTGGGTCCTGTAAATTTAAGATTTTTCCTACAACCTTCCGATGCCATGACACTAGATGAAGTTGAATTAATGTTCGATGTTTTTTTTCGAAATACTTAATATTAAAATCAATTGGAAATTATGATTTATAAGCATAGAAAAATTCAAATTTTGAATAGTGTTATTATTAATAACAGTATTATAAATAATTATGAAATTAGCGTTTTTTAACGTAAAGAATTATTTTTTGTAACTAAGTAAATCATATTGCAGGTAGATCAATGGTAACGTTCTACCAACAAAATATGTTACCAACCAAATAAATATTTAGCTATTGTTATTTTCCCTTGGTATAAGCGGTTTTTTTATTGTAATTATTTTAATGCATCTTCATATTGGTATTTCAATATGTAAATTTCTCAGTATTTATATTTTTATTGCGTCAAAAATTCATCCTAAAAACTAAGACCAACGAGGTTTACCAAAAAACATTGAATCCTAACATTATTGACTATTAATAATTTAAAATTACTAATAAGTAAATAAGTACCACTATCAAAATGCATAAAAATATAAATAAAAAATCGCTTATTCGCAAACATGAAAAGCTATAGCTTACTTTTTATATAATAATTTTTCACTGAAAATAACAATTGAGAGTTTGCGACAAACATTCTTGGTTGAACATTGTCATTAAGTTACCTGAAACATGATATTTGTTTATAACATTGGTAAGAAAAATAAAAATTTCGAGTTATATGCAACATGATTTAGTAGAAAAAGAATTTTTTTTTAGTTAAAAAATTCTATATTTAATATCTCGTTTATAATATAGTTATTAATAATAACAATATTTAACGTTCGCATTTTTCGGTACTTACAAATCATAACTTTCAATTGAATCTAAAGTTTTTTATCAGTAAAAAACCGTAAGATTTAGGCATTTTAACCTTGAAAAAAGTTGTTTTCCGCAGTTGAGCACCGCATCCAAGTAATTGTTTATCAGAATTTGTGTTAAATCTTAAACTAAATAATTTTGTTTTTAAGGTATATGTACTTTGATTCTGATACATAACGATTTCATTCCGCATTTTTCTTCAGAGAAAAAAAAATATTGTGAAAATGCCTAATTTTGACATTCCATTTGTTTCAATAATTAAGACATCAGTGATTTTTAATAACCGTCCCTCTAACCGTGTAAATAATTTCCGACGGTAATGTAATAATTATTATAACATGTAGATTTAAAATTAAATCACCGTTATAATGACTTTATTCATTTGTTAGTATATGCATTTACACTCACTATAATTTATCAATTATAATTCGTGCTTTAATGTAGAAAAAAAAACCGCAAGCCTGGAAGGATCAATCCACAGATGATTGCCGCTTCGCGGCCAATTGAAAACTCGCTCGCCTGTCACGTGAGACATTTTACCCGGAGGCCAAAACCGTTAGCTTCGGAGGTCAGTCATTTCTTCAGTCTAAGAATTCGGAAATAACACGCATGCCTTCACCACTAACGCCAATTACTTCAAATACCTCCTCAGAAAACACAACTAGAAAAAGAAACCACAAGCAAAAAAAGATCGTGAGAAAGAGTACAGTTCAAATTTCAACTTGGACAAATTAGTCCAGGCCTCAGGACCTAGTCTGTATTTCTTGTTTGTTTTTTTGCTACCCTAAAGTACGGTATTTTCATAATTTATTTTTAAGTCATCTAAAGTTGATGAGTAAGGCTAATTCCAATCCTAGATTCCTATCTTACCGACATCGAGGACGTTCTTCTACCTTCTCAAGTGGTTCGTGTCTGTGCTAAGTCTCGAGAATATCAGCACGTCCTCGATGCCGCTAATATAGGAATCAAGGATTAGAACCGGCCTTACTCAGCGTCTGGAATACATTCTTTTTAATAGAATTAATTTTGGTTCCATATTGAAGTTAATATGAATTTTCAACAAAATAATTTAATTTTAAACCCAAAAAGATTTTTTACCGAAATATATGCATTTTCAACCAAAAAAGACGAATTTTCAGTAAGATAAAAAAAAAGTAATTTTTAACCAAACAGTTACATTGACAATCAAATAGTTGAACTTTCAAGCAAAGGAGATGAATTTTCAACAAAATAGTCTAAAATTTAAGAAAATAGTTAAATTTTCATTCCAGAACAAATAATTTTTTGAAAACAGTTGTATTTTCAACAAAAAAGTGAATTTTAAATCAGGAAAAATGAACTCTCAACCAGGATTAATTACTTTTATCATAAAAGATGAGACTTCAATCCAAAAGGACGAATTTTGAATAAAACAGTTGAATTTTCGACCAGGAAAGATGAATTTAACAAAATATTTGAGTTTTTAACCAAATAGTTGAATTTTTAACCTACATAAATGAATTTTTAACGAAATGATCGAATTTTCAAACAAAAAATATTAAAATTCAACCAAAAACAGATGTATTTTGAACCAAATAGTTAAATTTTAGATCAAAAAGATGATTCTAACAAAATAGTTGAATTCTCAACAAAGTAATTAAACCTTCAACAAAGACGAATTTTCTACCAAATTATTGAATTTTTAACTTATAAAGGATAAGTTTCCAAGCAAAAATATAATAGTTACATTTTTAGATAAAAAACTTAATTTTTAACTAAAAAAAAGACCAAAAAAACTAATTTTTAACAATGTGTAAGAATTTTTAAACAAATTGTTGAATTTTGAAGACAAAAAGGCAAATTATCTACCATACAGTTGCATTCTCAACCCAATAATATTATTTTAAAACAAAAAAGGTTATTTTTTACCAAATAATTCAATTTTCAAACACATAATTTAATTTGTAACCAAATAGTTTGATTTTGTACCAAAATAGTTGAATTTTCAACAAAAAATATAAATTTTCAACAAAAAAATATACATTTTCAACCAAAAAGTAAAAGTAATTTATTTTCTATCAAATTGTTAAATTTTCAAGCCAAAAAGACGAATTTTCTACGAAACAGTTGAATTTTCAAAAAAAAAGTCAACTTACAAACAAATAGTTGAATTTTCAACTAAAATAAATTTCCAACCCAAAAAAAAAAAAATTTCACCAAGAAGATGATTATTTTACCACCAGCCATGGAATAGTTAAATTTTTAGTTAAAGAAATTAATTTTCAACAGCGGAAAAGAATTCTTTAGTTCGAATTTTTTATAATTGTAAATGTTAACAATTAAATTGATTACCAGACTTACAAAACCTTAGGAAAGAAGATTTAGTACGTTTAAAAAAGACCCACCTGGAACAGAAAAGAAAACATACATTAGTCTCACAATTAACATACTAAGAACAATTAAAAATAAGTAAAAACAATAATAATAATAATAATAACCAGTAAATTATTAACAAAAAAAGTTGTTTTTTTTAATCTAAGAGTTTAATATTCTACCAAACTATTACATTTTCAAGCCAAAAAGACGAATTTTCTACAAAACAGTTGAATTTTCAACCCGAAAATATGAATTTTCAACAAACCAAAAAAAAACGAATTTCTTACAGAGTAGTTCAACTTTAACCAAGTAGTTGATTTTTAACAAAAAAAAGATGAATTCTCAACGAAACTTGTAATAGATGATATTTCAACCAAAAAATATTTTAATTTGAAATCAAAAGCAGTTGAAATAAACCAAAAAATATGAATTTTCAGCAAAATAATTGATTCATCAACCAAATCAAATTAATTTTCAACCAACAGATGCATTTTCAACAAAAAAATTGGTTATTTTTCAATGAAGATTAATTTTCTATAAAAAAGACGAATTTGTAACAAAATACATGAATTTTGAACCAAATAGTTCACTTTTCAACTAAAAAATATCAATTTTCAATCAAAAATATTACATTTTAGTTTTAGTTACATTTTTAGTTTACAAAATTAATTCTGAACCAAACAAAAAAACGAATTTTTACCAAAATAATTGAAGTTTGAACCGAAAAGATAATGTTTCAACTAAAATGATAAATCTTATACAAAAAAGTTCAACATTTAACCAAATAGTTGAATCTTCAATCGTAAATATGATTTTTTCACCGGGAAGATTAATTTTCTACAAAAAAAGACGAATATTCAATAATATAGTTGATCCTAGATTATTTGCTAACCGACATGGAGATCGTGCCACTACTCAAGTGGTTCGTGTCTGTGCTAAGTCTCGAGAATATTAGCACGGACACGAACCACATAAGATGTAGAACGGCCTAGCTGCCGGTAAGGTAGGAATCTATAATTAGAACCAGCCTTACTCATCTACTATGCAATTATCGTTTAAAGTCACTCTCAAAAATGAAAATAGTCTGAACATGAAATTGAAGTTCATATTCTTCCGACGCACACTATTAAGGGGATTTATTTGAATCCGGTTTTTCTGGGTCATATTTCACGGCCAAATGTTTGAATATTTAGGTCTAATTTTTGTGCAGACGTACTCTACATATATTCTCTTTTTTATGTCAACGAGATTTTTAAGTAAAATTGTTTCTACTTTGTTTAAAAAATTTTTAAAAATCAAATTTTAATACGCCTGGAAGGAGTCGATTTTGTATAGAAAGTGGCAGGGCGTCTGATGGTAAGCAAGTTTTATCGTATCCATGGTTCCCTCAAAACTTAGCGGCACTGCAGCTCAAGGCCCTCAAGTTGAAATTAGTTTGACCAGTTTTGCTATGAAATTCAATTATTTGGCGTTGGCGTCGCTACATTCGTCAGTCACGCAGAAGACATCTATGTCAGTGATTTAATTTAAATCAGCACTGTAGACATGTCCTGCAGCAGGCTGCAGTGCCGATAAGTTTTAAGGGAACCATGGATACTGTAAAACTTTCTTACCATCAGACGCATGACGATACCTGCCAGGTTGCCTTTCCCAGGCGCAATAAAATAATTTAAATCGGTGCTGTAGACATGTCCTGCAGCACTCTGCAGTGCCGATAAGTTTTAAGGGAGCCATGGATACTGTAAAACTTTCTTACCATCAGACGCATGACGATCCATGCTAGGTTGCCTTTCCCAGGCGCAATAAAATTGCACTTTTTTAGGTAATTTTAAATCAAAATAGAAACAATTTTACTAAAAAAACATCACACTGACATAAAAAAGAGACCCCGCAAAACCGGATTTAAATGAATCCCCGTAAATGAAGTTGCCAGGAAGATGAAGTGAAAATATGATGAATTGATCATTCGTAATCTCTATTTCTTCTGTAATAAACAGGTCCTAACGAGCTACTTGTTGCAAACAAAGGAACCACCTTGGACATCATATTTCGTGAAATATGCCGACGTATCGAACGATCAGAGGGGAATGTCTCATTTCAATTGGCCAGTGGGTAAAAGCAACTACCACATTTTGAGAACTGGCTGTTTTCCTTACATCAAGTACCACTGCACCAAGAGGCCTCAACAGGACCTGAGTCTCGAAGACAAATTCTTCAAGGCGATCAAGATACTTAACCTTGGTATTCGCTTGTGCAAAGTTAATGGCAAAAGAGGCCAGCGTAACTAATACGAACGTTAGTCACGCCGGCTCTCGCGACTTTAGTTTAGGACCCCCTTTCTCCTTTGCTTATTATGGTCCCCTATCAAAAAAACGGTACTTCAACATGCATGCAGAAAATAAACGATGAGTTGATGATTTAGGACTTGGAAACCTCCAATGTTTCTATGTAAATGGTCAGGAACACCTTCAACCAATCCGAAAATTTTGGACATTAAAATTACTGTTGAATTCGAGACAATTTCGAGAAAATTCGAGATTTTCTTGAAACATGTTCAGGTGAACTCAAAACTGCATGGAGATAGAGAATCTCAAAAAGTTTCGAGATTCTCGACTCAAGATCTCGATTTTTTTAAGTTTCTCGACCTCCATCAATTGTTTAGTTCACCTACACATGTTTCAAAAAAGTCTCGAATTTTTTCGAAATATTCTCGAATACACCACCAACTAAAATGTACAAAAAAATTCCTGGTTATTCAAATTTCAGGGTTGCTACAGGTTAGGGGATGTCCGGGAAAACCTGAAAGAGTCACGGAATTTTCGATAATTTTTATGAAATATTCAATCCCCATCCCCCATATAAGATACTGTAAGATTTATGCTGAGCCCCCCCCCCCCCC